>PVHX01010824.1:0-67852 GCA_004024805.1 Geosciurus inauris | reverse complement strand
TGGTTACTTAAATAGTCAGAGAGTAGACATTTTACTCTATTGCAACTTGAAACTTTTGTGATAATGAGACGTATCCCTTGATACAGCAGTGATTTATTTTTTTGACACAAATAGTCAAAATGTCAATATTTATAATGCACTCAGTGGTGGGAATCATGATAAGTGGAACCCAAACTGTCCCAAAGGGCCCTATCCATAAGTGCATATGAACCTCTTTCTGAGCCATATGAACCATGGATAGCCACATCTGCCCTCAGTCCTGGTAATTAGTTTTTAATTGAGTCCTACCCCTTCAGGAAGACTGGGATCATTATAACTTGATCACCAATTTCTAAGAGTCCCATAGAAGATTGAATCCACATTTTTTTTTCTGTTATCTTGTTAAAAGCATCAGTCCATTGCGACCCTATAGGAGTCTGGAAGCTTTGACCATATGCCTAATCATTGTTTTTGTGAAGGGACTAGGTAAATACAAAAGGAATCATCCTCTTTGTCTGACTCATTGTGCTAAAATATGCAATCATATTTTTTGTTGACTTGTTTGGGATGTAGGGAAACCTTAGTAATCCATGAGAGCTTTGTCCCTGAAATGCATGCTGGGTCACAGAGGGCTGCTATGTAGGATTCTAAGTTTTCTGTTCTTAGAATCCTTATTCTTTGTTTTTCTTTATTGCTTTTATATGGACTTAGACTTTAATTTAGAGATACCCTTCTACCCCATAGCATTGCTAGAGGATCTTTGAAAGGGTCTCAGTAAATTTTATTTTGTCTGATTGGTGACCACAGAGTAGATGTATCACTTTGTTAGGTCTTGAATCCTTTATTGTGAGGAGACATATCCTCTGAAGCAGCAGTGATATTTTGTGCCACAAACAGACAGAATGTATCTCTAAATTCTGTAGGCTAGTCTTGTTCCCTTCTTTTCCATTTCCCCTTGACACCTCTTGGACTTTTTTTATTTGGTCTTTTGGCACAGATTCACACTATTGGGTTTCCTCCATTCAAGCCTGAGTAATTGGAAATCACTGAAACTATTTTACAATTTTCTTTGCAAAGTGGAATATTTCATTGGCGCTTCTCTTCAGTTTCCCTACGGGCATCCTTGGGGTCACAGTAGGGACGAGGGCATCTACCAAGGAGAAAATCCTGCCACATGAAGGCCTACAGTCTGGTTCAGGCAGGATGGTTCTATTCACATCTCTAGGTTCTGGATGATATAGTCAAGTATATATAGAGTTTAACTCAAGAAATGTTATAAATACTATTTTTAAAAGGATCTTATTGATGAGGAATTTCCCTGTAGTTGGAAATATTGCTCTCATGTTTCTCTTGACACAGAGCAAGACTGGCATAAGTTTTTATGGTAACTGTGTTGTTAATTATTCTGTTTGACACTGAAAAATTATGCTGAGAGTGAGGGGTTAGGTTTCTCTGACTGAGTCACTTGGTTTGAGACATTTGTGACAACCAGGGTCACAAATCACAACACATAAGATTTCCTTGGCTTTTGTGCGTATCTATTCTTCAATTCATATACTCTATTTCAATGAATATTCTTCACCCAAAGTCTTTGACAATTTCCCTTTCTTGTCTTGTGGGGCAAAATTTGTAGCATATCTATTCCTGAACAGTTCATATGTCTACAGAAATGCCATGGGCTTTGTAGTGAGTATGCACTCCTGGAACATTGCCTTGAGTACTTACCTTCAGAATACTGCTCATTCCTAGAGCTGGAGTAGGTTTAAGCTCTTAGGTGCTGATAGGTTACATGTGAGAAAGGTGATTAGCAAAGGACACTTGAGTTACTCTTAGAATAAAGAAAACCAAGTGTTTTTTTTTTTTTTTTTTGGTACTGGGGATTGAACTCAGGAGAGTATTCGACCACTGAGCCACATCCTTAGATCTATTTTGTGTTTTACTTTTTTAGAGACAGGGTCTCACCTTGCCATTGCTGAGGCTGGCTTTGAACTCACAATTCTCCTGTCTTAGGCTCCCAAAGTCCAAGTTCTTTTTTATTGAGAATTACCAGTGTATACCCATTAGAAATGTTTTAAATAATAAAATCAATGAACTCAAGTCATGCAAACCTAGAATTAAGAAGAGATTATTTCCCTTGAAATATTATACTTTTATTAAAGTCAATTAAAACTTTAATATTCACTTTACATTTAACTTTTGGAAAATTGTCTCTCTTCATATGATAAATGAGGTTGGGGAGAATTAACATTGCAAGTAGAACATTTTTATTGTAGCTACAACTCTTTGTGTTGCATTGAATAAATATCAAGTGAGTAATTGAATGAACTTTGGACTTTATGAATTCTCATTTTACCTTCCAATTTACTAGATGATTCTTTCAGGTCTGTGACCTACAAAGAGTTGAAGGGTGTACCCCTTTGTCATCATTCAGAGTTCTTAATACAACAATAAAATTGTAGAAAGGCAAGACAGAGCACTGTACCCCTGATATTTTGTCTCAATCTATCATGGCATCTATTCATTAATTGATGTTTTTTAGGGTAATTGCTCAACTAGCCAAAATAATTACGGTGCATTATTATTAAGGGCAAAGCCATCTTTTCTTGTAATAAATACTAAGATCTCTCTATTCAGATGAATTACACTAGAACTCCGAGATACAGAAATGGAGAGTCCTTCAACTTTCTCATTGGGAAACCCATAATTGAATGTCAAGTGTATTTAATTTAAAAATGTCAAAATTAGATAGGATTTCCAGGTGCAGTGGTGCACGCCTGTAATCCCAGCAGCTTGGGAGGCTGAAGTAGGAAGATGGCAAGTTCAAAAATAGCCTCAAAGGTGCTAAGCATCTCAGTGAAACCCTGTCTCTAAATAAAATACAAAATAGGGCTGGGGATGTGGCTCAGTGGTTGAATAACCCTGAGTTCAATCCCTGGTATCCTCCTCCAAAAAATTCAACAGGATTAATATTTTAGAAGTTATCTGACTGGATTTTATAGTGTAGAATAATAGTAGAAATTTGCAGATCCGTGAAACAAATGGATGTTAAAGACAAATATGCATTTGACATTGCAGAAGAAAAGAATACAAGAAAAAGGCCTGTAAAATACAGATTTATCAAAGAGGTGGGACATTGATGAAAATTCTAAAACATCACTTTGATCCCAGCATAAATAACCTAACATAGATGGAAGAAAGATGAAAAAGAAGATTTTGAGCATAGGAGTGTTCAACTATGAATTAGAAAGTTCATAGGAAAAGAAAGTTTAACAATTCTGAGCTACATAGTAGGAAGAAAAAGTTGTCAAAGCCTTCCAGTAAAGAATGTTCATTACAATTAAATGAGCACCTCAAAAAGATTGCTTTATCAGATACTGTTCTGCAACGAGATAAGACATATACTAACTAAAGAACATTGTGATTAGCTTGAGAATAAAGCTGACAGATAATGTCAGAGTTAAGAATTGCAAATTTCTTCAAATAAATAAATCTGAGGTTCTTACAGGACCATTCATGATCTCACTAAAAATATTTAGCTATATAGGCCAATGAATCCCCTAAATTGTTTAGGCTAGTGATGTACCAAATAAACTCAGAATTATTTGATGGGCTTGTTTTCATGTTACAATAGCAGCTTTAAACGTTTACAAAAAATATATAAAATTAAACAGCTTTAACTTAAAATTTAGAGTAAATATTTTAGAACTATGAAACAAATCTGTTACACAGAAATATAACAAATGAAAATTAGGCTGCAAAACAAAACACACTCAATGATTCCATTATTGTGAACAAAATAACATTTAAATATGGAAATATTTAAATTTGTTTTAAAGGTTCCAAGTTATAAAATAAATGGGTAATGATGCTTACTACATAAGGAGAAATAATACCAGGTTTTGATATGGTACCCTTAAAAAATGATTCAATACTTGTATTTATAAAGTTCACATGCAGTTTAAATATTTTCAAAGGGAAAAGTCCAAATAATGATTTTTTTTTGATGACCTACTCTAATAAGGTAGAATTTGATAACAGAGGATATGATTATAGTATTTCCACTTGGTATTACATAGAGAAAAAAAAAGATAAAGAGCCTAATATAGTAATAAATTATAAAATGAATGCAGAGAAAGATAACTCACAAGTTCAAAATGGTCAAATATTCAAGGAAAGTAATCCCAATTCAGCAACACAAATTTATGATATTCTGCTATTTAGATATGCTTGTGGAAGAATTATAAGTCAGAATTAATTCAAACAAAATTAAGTATTTTCTGCTGTTTCAATGAATTAAAAATAGTGAATGACTCATGAAATAATATGGTTATATCTCATTAGGTAACTAATATTGTAGAAGAGTCAGTTATTATGAATACCAGCACATTATCTTAAACTTAATTGCAGATTGTGTGTACATATATATAATATAAAAATATTATATTTTTACCTAAGCAAATATAAAAATTGAAGTATTTGAAATAACCTATTTCTATAGTATACTTACAACAGATTTTAGTAGACAAATTGGAGTAGAAGCCTATTGATTTCTCAAATATGAAGAGTTGAACATTTCTAGTATAATTTGTCATAAACTATCCCAAGTGCTCTACATGTATCAACCCATTTTATTTTCACAGTTGTATAGATTAGACACTTAAAATATTCCTCCCCACACATTTGTTTGTTTGTTTGTCTTTGGATGAGCAAGCCAAGGCACCACAGGCTACACTTTCTCAGCTAGTTACCAGGGAAAGAGATCAAGAGGGAAAGACCACCTATTAGCTTCTCCAACATTCAGAAACTGCATGGAAGAAAAGAGTCCAGAGAGGAAAGCTGACAGGGATACCCAGGGTATGCACAGTAAAAGAGAACTTTCCAGAATGAGGAAGAGAGATTCATTCCACTGTCATACAGGAATAGATGGAGACCATAAATAGGAATTGGTTTTGCTGATGTGAAAGTGGTGTTGAGAAGATGAAAGTCTAATAGCATGAGGGGAGATACTGAGCAAGTGTTTTCTGAGCTAAAATTTGAAGGACAATACAAAGTGGGAAAATAATTGCTGACTACGCTGTTATTAAATGGCTTTATCACTATTGTTATAATCACTTCCACCACCACCATCATCATTTCCTAGTCTGAAGCTCTCAATGTTCTTTTGTTTGTTTGTTTGATATGTAACCATTTGTTAGATTTGTTTTTCTATAATGAATGTTCTTAATATTTCTTTGAAGTGGGAGCCCCAGAGCAGATACCTACCTCACCTAGTGCAGGTGAGAATACTCCTTTGTTTCAGTTTCTTTGCAATCTGCTTGTGAGTGCAATGATAGTTCTTTGGAACTTATTCTGACCATTTCCTTCTCCCTGAAGAGAGACCTAGAAATATGCTGATCACATATAGGCTTTTACTTAATGGAAAGAGGTTTTCTTTGGGAATTAATCAGATGTTGGGCCCAGCAAAGAAAATTTATATACAGCAGCAGTTCTACTTTCTTTTAAAAAGGAGACTGAATTGAGTAGATTAGGGTGAAAAATGGATCCCTGATACTAAAAATTTGGTGAGAGAGAACACATAAAGAACAAATTATTTTTTACAAGAAACTCTTGAATGAAAATTGTCCTAACAAATGGGTATTCAGTCTCCACTTTATCACTGCAGAAGATCAACACATAGGACACAGGCTATTTAAAAATGGGTTTGTTCAAAGTACAATCATGTGTTGTCAAGTACTTTCTAATGCAAGATAAAAGGTGAAGCTGTGAGCCGCACGTTAATTTTAATAGAAAAAATATTTGTCTTACCAAGGTCAAATGAAACCTAAAATGTATTATAACAAGTGATAATTTACCAGTGACAGCATCAGCTATAATGCATGTAATACAAGTTGATAGCATGGGATTGTTGGCTATGTTCTTTGATTAAATATCTGGTGCTTCAATTCTTTTTGAAAAATGCAGAACAATGTGGTTCTTGTCAGCCACAGAACATGATGTTCTGAAACATTTTGTGTGATTTATGCAATTTAGATTAGACAAAACTCTTATAGCATCAAGCCCCTGCCACCAGAGTGAAAAATAAAATATTATTTCAGTGGAGATAGGAGAAAACTCTTTAAAGAATTCATTAATGTGACAATCCAAATAACTTTCATGGCTTGCCATATTCCATATTAATCTAATTCAGAATGCTGCTGTTAAATTAACATTTAATTTTTATGACATTGTGACCACTTGTAATAGACAACTAAATACCAAACTAATCCTTAATGTGCAAAACACACATGCTACTTTCTCAAAATAGATAGTTATGCTTTTGCTGACAAGAGCACATATTGCAAGTCACAAGTAAGAATATTGCTCTCAATGGTGTAATATAATCTTTAGTTTCATCATTTTTATTTTGAAAATAGCATTACTGAATTGTTTCACGTTATCATGCCACAGCAAGATGGAAAATAATATAAGCAAAAGATTTTTCAATTTATGATGGTGATTAAATGTAGAGAAACAATCCAACATAGGTCTATACCAAAAATTTCACTTGTTTATTGTAGAGAAGAATCTAGCAAGCAGGAATAGATAAATATTTGGATAACAAATCACTGAACCATGGTTGGTGACTCCCTAAGTGTTTTTCCACTGGAAACATATGGGTTATCTGGACTAAACAATGAATATGATAATCACTCACCAGTTCATAATTAACTCAGTCTTCTACTTCTATAGGAAACTAATCTCTGACAAGAATACCTAACACAGAATGGCTGGAATTGTTCTCAGTTGTCTATTGCTCAACTTTTGATCTTTGCTACAAAATATCTGAAAAAAATCAACTTGAAATAAAAAAGATTTATTTTGGCTCAAGGTTTCAGAAGTTTCAGTTCATGGCCACTTGGCTTCAATCCCTTTGGACTCTTGGGGAGGCAGAACATCATGGTAGGAAGCACAGAGTAGAACAGAGCTGGTGACCCCATAGTGTTTGTGGAGGAGGGAGAGAGAGAGAGAGAAAGAGAGAGAGAAGAGGGGGCTTCTAGGACATGCCTCCAGTGACTCACTTCCCCCTACCAAGCCCTACTTCTTAATAATTCATTCAATTATGAGCCAATATATGGATTAATCATTAATTAAATCAGAATCTTTATCATCCAATCACTTCCCAACATTGATGCACTGAGGACTGAAGCCTTTTACACATGAACCTTTGGAGGACATTCTGTATCCAAATTTTAGCAGCTATTGTATCATATTTCCACAAATTCAGTTCCTTACAACTATTGTAATTTATCATAAGGTTCTAGAGGTCAGAAGTCCAAAATGGACTTTACAGGGCTCAGAGCTAAAATCAAGGTCACACTAGACTTGCATTCATTTTGTGTTTCTTCTGGGAGAAATAAAATTCATTTTGTGTTTCTGCTATACTGTCTTAGTAGAGATCATGTTTCTTGGGGCACAGTCATCTCCTGGGAATTGCATCACTCAAAAATGCTACATAATATATAATACATGTATTATAAAGTATCCACAATATTTTAATAAAAGAACATCATTCCAAGCTGAGGAAGCCAGCAAAGGCTGTTAGCCACCAGAAGCTGCAAGAGGAATGAAAGAATGCTTCACTGATCCTCCAGTGGAAACGTTTCCCTACTGATACCTTGATTTTGAGTTCTGGTGTTCAGAACTCCAGCAGAATACATTCTGTTGTTTTATGTCATCAAGTTTACAGTAACGTGTTATAGTAAAACTGGAGGACCTACCCAAGAACCATGGGAAAATATCAAAGAAACAAACTAACTTCATTATTTTTACTAGATGTATCTATGTAAGAGCACTCATTTCCAATAACACACAAAGGAACACACAAAGAAGGAATCCACTTTATCAAAAGTTGAAAATTAATACACTTATACATAGTTGGTGTTCAGTTAGTTTAGAGTCAATTTCAGACTTTCACATTTATACCAAGTTGTTCAACTTAATTTAAATATGGATGAAACTTCCATGGTTACATAGTTTGATTCAAATACTTTATTATCACATCTATCAGTGCAAGCGGGTATTTTAATAGATTGTCAGAAGTGCTACTTCACAACTTGGGAAAATTATGCAGAAAATATTTTTAAAAGGTCACCCAAGTAGTGATAGATCACAGAATAAACAGTGATTTTCTCCCGACTTCTGGTTGTTTAGAGTCTTTTGATTACCCATTTTTAAAGTTAGGTGTTTGCCATATTGGGTCCATTTTCCCAAGAAAAAGTCAGGAGATTGTTATTCCAAATATTAATCATGTACACCTTGACTGAGGAGTCAAGCAAGGAGTCAGCTGGAAATTCTGATATTAGTCAAAGGAAGCTTTTCTTTTTTTTCTTTTTTTTTTTGAGAGCTATTGTAGAAAAGGCTCAGATTGCAGACTACAGCATTTATGCCAGCTTGTTCAGAAAACAGGGGCTTTGATTGGCCTTTTCCTGCTCATATTCAGCAATGTTCTTTGCAGGGTCATGTCCAAGTCTCTGGCTTTTTTTTTTTTAATCACTAACATTGGTTTTCTTTTTTACAAAACTGACTAGCTCAAATTGGAAATTTGGAAAGGATGAGTTGAAGGAAGACATGGAAATGAAATATGTTTAGATTTAACAGGACTTTGGCACAAAAAAATGATTGGTAGTTTAGCATTGTATAGGACTATATTTTCAAATACAAAAACATTCTTCTCTCACCCTATTCTCTATGTTTAATTGGATTGTTCAATCATATTCTCATTCATTTTTAATATGTGTGTGTCCCTAATTCCTTTCATTCTTCCTCTAACTTGTTGTTGCAAGTTTCCTCATTGTTTTCTTGGTACTCAAGCTCATCTTTATTCTTTTTTTTTTTTTTTTTTTTGGGTACTGGGGATTGATCTCAGGGGTACTCGACCACTGAGCCACATCCCCATCCCTATGTTGTGTTTTATGTAGAGACAGGGTCTCACTGAGTTGCTTAGCACCTCGCCTTTGCTGAGGCTGGCTTTGAACTCGCGATTCTCCTGTCTCAGCCTCCCTAAGTGCTGGGATTATAGGCTTGAGCCACCGCGCCCGGCTCATCTTTATTCTTTATACAGAAAAAAATGAATAAATCTTTTAACATAACCACTTCAGGATGCCATTCATATTATTGAGTATATTTTTCAAATGAGTTAATTGAATAGGTGAGTGAATGATGGCACATTGTTATGTGCAGTGGATCTTAATTGGTTCAATATATATTTTAGCAAAACAAAGAAATAATAGGTTTGATGTAAAAAATGAATTTTCTCTCAGTCACAATGTACATTCCCATGAAAGACATATCATCTCATTATATTTTTGAATGATCACCATGTTTTATCTTTGCATTTTATATATACAATAAAAAATAGCAATTTTTTTCTACTAACAAAATCTGGTTTTATTGTTTCAGTGTAAATACTTTATCCTTAAAACATTTGTATATTATTTTATTATCTTTTTATTTATAGTTAATTTTGTAGTAAAAAGTATATTTGAAAATATTATTTTATCTACTAAAAGAACTATAATTTTTGTTCTAATGTTTTTGAATGAGAAAGCAATAAACTGTACTCTTCACATCACTAATGTAAATTGTCTACCTTTATTTTTATTTTTATTTTGGAGTACCAGGGATTGAACTCAAGGACACTTGACCACTGAGCCACATCCCCAGCCCTATTTTATATTTTATTTAGAGATAAGGTTTCACTGAGTTGTTTAGCACCTCACTTTTACTGAGGCTGGCTTTGAATTCACAATTCTCCTGTCAGGACTCCTGAGCTGCTGGGATACAGGTGTACACCACCATGCCTGGGAACTGCTTGCCTTTAAAGTTAATCTAAATGAGAAATGAAATTACAAGATGCTTAAAAATATAAATATTTTTAGATTGAAAAAAAGCTTTTATGTTTCAGTCATAAAGATATTCCTGTTTTAGTGTAATATGTAAAGAAGGCTTATATAAAAGCTTGGAAAAAACTAAGATAAAAAGTTTAAATTCTAAGAACATAGCATTTCTAAATGTTCTGTATTACACAATTATCTTACTATGTTTACATTTTCTTCTCCCTGTCACTATATCTGTGTACGTGCTGAAAACAGCATTTCATGAACCTTTTTGAAAGTACCTTTTATGTTGATTTAGCCATTAACTTCCTTTGTATTACTGTAAGAGCAAAGAACACACCCTATATGAGGTGGTCTTTGAATATTGCGGCCACATAGACATGCCTTTCACTTTCACTAATTCTAATACTCACTTTGTATACATCACATACAATATTATAACATTCATCAATAGTTATAAAGAGTTATGTTTCTCAAAGAACTATGTACGGTAAACTTCAGGAAAACCAATACTAAATCTAAAACTTATTTGATTTCTATGCAATAAAATTTATTGATGGTTAAAAGTAAATAAAATTTTATTAAGTCAAATCCATAGCAAGTTTTTATATTTATTTTCTTATTTAACTTAAATAACTTTATGGAATCAATATCAATATCCCTACAGCTATAAAAACTAATAACAATCATTTTAAAGATACCTCTTTAAAGTAATACCAAGAGGAGAGGATTCTAACTCTAATCCCATGCTCCCTCTGCTAAAATTTATAGTCTTTGGGTTGAAAATAGTCTTTCATACAGAAGGATAAATTATTCAAATTTTAATCTTTTAAGTTTATCAATGGCTAAGTACACAAATTTTAAGGAACAAGCTCCACAAATCCATAATTTTTTCCCTAATTCCTGGTACTATATGTGAGAAGCTTAATTTCTTGTTTCAGCCTGGAAATTTAAAATTTCTTATGTAGAGGGGAAAAACAATCCACAACACAAAACATCTCTTGTTTGGTTTCCATGGAGATATAACAGTAGTTTTCAATCTTATTATTTTAAATCAGAATTAAAAAATCTTCCTGTGGACTTCAGTTATTTAGTACTTTGAAATGAATGTGTTTAACAAATGTGTGTTAAGCTTTGATTAAAGGAATTAGTGATTTTCTAGTATTTGTACATATTTTCTATTATATATACATATGTGTGGGTATTCATTAAAATTCAGATATTATTTGTCACGAAAATTGTTGAAAATTAAGTTTTTTCTTGGTTCATATATATAACAGACACAGAGATTCTACTTTTTAGAGTACTTGAAGCTGCAGTTTATTAAATATATAAAAGTTGCTGATTGAAGAACCAAACAATTAAAAGTTTCATGTATAAAATTTGGAAAAACATTACCTAAAAGTAGTAATTATTATTATTATTATTATTATTATTGGTACTGGGGATTGAACTCAGGGGCACTCGACCACTGAGCCACATCCCTAGCCCTATTTTGTGTTTTTTGTACAGACAGGGTCTCACTGGGTTGCTTAGCACCTTACCCTTGCTGAGGCTGGCTTTGAACTCGCAATTCTCCTGTATCAGCCTCCCAAAGTGCAGGGATTAGGCGCCTGCCTGTAATTATTTTTTGAATAATAAAATCAAAGTGATGACAAATGAGAACTTAATAAATTAACTAATTTCCCTCTTTTTCCTCCCTCTGTAAAATAACTAGACAATGCTCTTCTGCATTGTCTAGTTATATATATATATATATATATATATATATATATATATAGAGAGAGAGAGAGAGAGAGAGAGAGAGAGAGAGTTAAAAGCTATCTGTGTTACTCAGAGTTCTCCAGAGAGAAGGAACTAACAGGAGATAGATGATAAATAGATATCTAGATAGGGAGATAGAGAGAGGTATGTGAGGGACAATAAATTAGATGAACTTGCTCATATGACTATGGATGCTAAATCCTACAATAAGCCATCTGGAAGCTTTTAGAGAAGCATGGCTCAGCCCAAGTTGAAAGGCCAAAGAACCAAGGGAACTAGTAATGTAACTCTCAGATCAATGTAGAAAGCCCAAGAATTCTGAAAGTCTGATGATACAAGTCTCAGAGTCTAAAGGTTGAAGAACCTGGAGTTTTGGTCTGTGATGGCAAGAAAAGAGCATCTTATCCTAGTGGGGAGAAGGACTGGGGAATTCACCATTCTTTTGCCTTTTTTTCCCCACTAAGACTTTTAGCTGATTGGATATTACTTGCTCACATTGAGGATGGATCTTCCTCACTCAGTACACTGGCTCATTGGCAGTCTCCTCCAAAAACACTCCTGGAGTCACACCTGAAAACAATACCTCACCAGCCATCCCTTAAGCTAGTCAAGTTGACATCTAAAATTAACCTTTGCACTATACTGATAAGAGTTTGCTTTCCTTTAGGGTTTATGAAAACCCTGTGTGGATGTAGCCTTGTTTCCTGGAAATCTCCATCTCTCAATCTCTCATCTCCATCTCCAATCTCTCAATCTGCAGCATCATGCTGCAGAGTAATACCCAGCATTAGCCAGGCAAAACACTTGGATGGACCTTATGGTTCTCATCAATCTTACAGTCATGAAATATCTCTTATATTGTACTATACTCCATGTGCTGACCCTGAAGGGATCAGGGAATTAAGAGACTACTCAAGCTTAAAAATGTACTCTATGGTAAGTCAATGTTCAGTCAGATATAAAGAAACAGGATCTTCTACAGGAAGATAAGGAAGAGTTGCAACATGATAATTGCCAAAAGGAATTAAAAAGGCTGTGGTAGCACAGTGCAAAATGTCCTGGAAAAAAAAAAAAAGGTAGAGGGATTTCTTGGATATGAATGGTCTCAATGATACTATTCTGAGTTTTCTTAAGGTGATACTGTTCTGGGTTTTCTTAAGGTCATAGATAATATGAGTTATCTGTTAAATGTTATCTACCTGTAAACAGCAGGAAGTATCCTTCCTTGGAACACAAATGATAGTTAAGGAATAGACAGAGAATGAACAAGTACTTCAGACAAATTGCTATGGTCTCAGATTTTATGCTGTTTCTGCTAAACTAAGTGCACAAGATTTGGAGTCTTACACATTTTTAAAAGCAGAAGGAAACATAAATTTTACTAACACAAATTGTTTACATAAGCTTATGTGTATCAAGGGGAATGTTCAGTGCCTCGCAGCTAGTGGAGCCAGCCTCCATTAACTCAGTAAGTCAAGTATCTTGATTGCACCAGATGCTTTTATAAATATTTTACTTGTTACTCTCATTTTTGTTTTTAAATTTTTATCAATACACATTATCAGTAAATATTAACATCTAAATGTAAGTGAGTAGAGTTGTTGACTAAATTCTGAAAGATTAAACACATATTTGCACTTGTATATCCCTGTGGCACACTTTCATTAAAAAAGAATATGGAGAGAGATGCTGCCTTGAATGTAAGTTAAAGATATTCCCTGGTGGGGGTTACGAACAAAGCTAATAATAACTAATATTTTAAAATGAAAGAATATGTCTGTATATTTTGATTTTAAGTCCATTTTATGGGCCAAATATCAAATATTATAACTGATATGGTTTAGATATAAGATGTCCCCCTAAAGCTCATGTGTGAGACAAAACAAAAATTTTCAGAAGTGAAATGATTAGGTTATGAGATGTGTGAGCTAATCAGTGGATTAACCCTCTGATATAGATTAACTGGGTGGTAATTGTAGGCAGATAGGAGGTGATTGGAGGAAATAGGTCTCTGGGGGTGGGCATTTGGAGTGTACATTTTGTCCCACATAAGTGGAGCTCTCTCTGTGCTTCCAGGTTGCCAGGTCCTACTGTTCCTACTCCACTGTTCCTTTCTACCATGATGTTCTGCCTCACCTGAGGCCAGAGCTAAGGAGTCATCCAACCGTGGACTGAATCTCTGAAATCATGAGCCAAAATACACTTTTCCTCCTCTGTTGTTCTTGTTAAATCATTTGTTCACAGCAACAAAATAAAGCTAATTAAAGCAATTGCCACCTTCTTCTGCAAAAATGCATGTTCCCCGTAGTATAAGATACCTGTTTTCCCCTTGTCCTCAAAGTACTATTATTATAAGGTTAACTACTCACAGAGCCATGGTGCTAGGTGTGTAAGGTGTTGAGAGTCTGCAACAAATCACTTGGAGCAGCCACAACAAATTCTCAGCTGGAACTGGCTCAACTGTGCCTCCCATTCTACTTACCACAGACTATAAAATCTCTATTCTGACAACTCAAAATTAAAATATCTCTTGATTTTTACACTTCATTCTTTATGTAGGCCTAAAAAGGTAACAAGAGTTCAAGTTCAACATAATCTGTCAGAATTATTTTCATCCTCTAAATTCACGGAACATACAGGTCACACAAATTTTATTTAAAAGAAATTGAAACTTAGGAATTTAGTTATTAGGGAAGAAAGATGGAGACAGAGAAACATTATATTATCACCAATTCAATAAACTCAGAAAGAGACATAAGGAAACTCCATTTATAAAAGAAATACAGAAATCAATAACAGACAAAAAAATGAGATCAGAAGTTTTGACCTTTAAAACATAATCATTGAATTTTAGAAATACCACAGAACCATAGGGCAAAAAATTTAATATCAAAAATCTGAAGTTAATTAGGAAATATCAAGAATACTACAGAAGTCAGTATAAATGTACATAGCTCTATGACCGCTAAAAATGATCAGAGACATGCCATATTAATCTAGGATGAAGTAATGATGTATGTATGTATGTATATATGTTCATATGTATGATTTAGTAATTAGAAGATTGAAAAAATAGTGAAGTGAACATATCAGTGAAAGATAAAAAACAGCTTCTTGAAATTAAATACCAATAAAGCGAATAAATAAACAAAAGCTATGTGTATAGAGATATAACGTACTGAGAAGCAAAAATGTGTGTAATGGAAAGTAAAAATTCACAAGCGTACCTTGTAAATATTGCTGCAGAAGAAATGAAAAATAATGAATAAGCATCATTACTTCGATTGTAAGAAATATCTGAAATATCTGAATAGTAATGATTACAGTAGCCAGTAACTATTAAGGATTTTGTCATGTGCCAGGATGTATTCCAATCAAAATTTTATACCTATATATATGTATATATACATATGTGTGTGTTTGAACGTGTGCATGCACATACACATGTGTTTGCAGTACTAGGGGTTGAACCCAGTGCTTTACTACTAAGCTACATCCCCAGCCCCTTCTGTTTTTTTTCTTTTGAAACTGGCATCAAACTTGTGGTCCTTCACCTCAGCCTCTCAAGTAACTGGGATTACAAGCACGAGCCGTGGATCCTAGTTTATATTCTTTAATATTTAAAAATGTTCTATGAAAAGTACAATAAAATTTTGGTTAAGACCAAGAAAGAACTCTGAGTCAGACTGTTTAGATTCAAATTCTGCCTCTGACATAACTGGTTGTGCAACCTTTCATAAATTAGCAAAACTTTCTGCATCTGTTTCCTCTTCTGCATTTCTTAAAGGCTACTATGAAGAGTAAATAAATTAGCATGTGATAATTGCATTGAACTGGAAACAATATATGGTAATCTCTATGAAAATGCTAACTTGTGATTATAATTACTAGTATTTTCTCTATTTTGCAGATGAAAAGACTAAATTACAAGATGTGTAAGTTAAGGAATTTATCAACATTCACCCAGCAAATGTTGAGTACTATGCATTTATATATTTAGATTCTGTAGGAAAAATGCATAGAAAAGGACAGGAAACCACATACCCTTTCTAAATTTAAGCATCTGTGACAGAGAAGGGCTGGAGATGAAGATGGGGATAAGATAAATGCCAACACACAAAAAGGAGTGGATTTCTCCCTTAGTAACCACAGCAAGGTTTTGATTTTCCAGTGAATAGGCCAGAGGAATAAGATAGAAGTGATTCTAAACAGAAAGATTGGGGTGGTGTTCTATTTGGTTTTGTGTTTTTCTTCTAATCTGTGTTCACCACATGGTTATTGGAGCTCCTTCTTTGCTCTCACAAATATGGGAAACAGTGCAACTTTGCTTCAATACAATTGGTGTAGATCTGTCACTTGAACAACCTTCAGTTCTGTCATATGTGGTGACATGACATGATTCTTGGTGACATTGCCTGTGTTTTAACCTAACTGATATCATGATGGCTCAAATTAAGTTTGACAACAAAGCATGAACTGAGTGACCAACGTCCCTTCAGTTTATAACATATAAACTGAGTGACAATTGTTTTTTGGCTTATATATTGCTCCCATAATTGCAGGCAGTAATATCTGGAATGTCTTTACCAGAAGATGTTTAAAAATCATGGAAACTTTGTTTTTCTATTGGGTTGAGCAACATTTAGACTTCTAAATATCAAATGTGATTGTCTTCGATTGTTTCAGCCATAAGTTATTTTAAACTGTTGTATAAAGGAAGCAAAATTATCTGCATTATCATTGCTATAATATCAATCAAAATATCAGAATTAGGTGAACTAACTTTTTAAAATTATGCCAGATTTGACAATCAAACTAGCAATAACCATTCTTGACATTTACTCTCATTAAGAATAGTTTCAAGTATAGACTTGTAATATTCTGTCACATGGAAGCTTCCAGAAATTTAATGAAAAAAGAAGCATTTCAAAAAATCGACTAGGTTTTTATTGTGGTATATAATTTTAAAATCATGTATTACTAATCTTTTTGAATTAATGAGAAATACTTTAACATCATTCATTTATACTAACATTATCCTGGGTATTATAACTTGTTTCTCTTTGCAGTGTTGTATAACTGAAGGGGATATGGATATTTCCTAAATCAAGAAAATATTCTCATTTTTCCTTCAAGAAATCTTATTACTCACAGTTAACTGAATGACTTTGTAGGTGCTATAATCTATCATTGTGTGCTTACAATGTATACAAAATAAGGTAATGATGACAACCCAAAAGAAAGAGTAACATTCCTGTGTGGGTAAATTAAATATGATTTCAAGATTGTGTACATTTAATTTTGAATATTTCCTCTGAGCTTTAGTTCCAATTAAATTCAGCACTTCATATTGCTGGCTACATCCATCTTGCAGCTCACAGTGTCCCCTTGTTCCCTTTGTACAGGATGACTTTTAGAGCTGCATCTTTGTGTGTATTTGCACCTTGAAATGGCAATGGGAGCTGTGAGAACATTTACAACCTAAGGAGTGAGGAACAATTAGCACTTACATTTCGGTGATAAAGAGAAAGGAAATACTTTGCTTAGTATTGAACATAAGGACTTTTATTTTGGGGAGATGAGTCACACATCTATTTCTAAATTTCCATTCTTTATTGACAGAAGAATAAATTGAAATCAGAGTGAACTTCATTTCTCAATTTATCATGTAAGCTTTATGTTTTATTTCAATATATAAAGTATGCTTTTCAATCAAAGTATTATGCCCATATCATTTTAAGATCACATAAAAATGCCTGGTAAGTGAGCCAAGCATTGGAGAGGTTTTTAACTAATAGAATGATTTAGCTTTAATATAAATATTGACATAAAAATAGTAACACATATACAGTTCAAAATTTTTCAGAATCATAAAATGGATTTGTGTCTTCATTACTTGGAGTAGGAAAGCAGAGCTTTTTAAAGGAGAAGGCTGACCTACAGCACAACCACTAATGAGAAATGAAGTTAGGCTATAAACCATAAGTTGCAATGGACTCTTTTATTTGGAATACCAGTCGCTTATTAGAACCACTAAAATTTTTCAGTATTAGTGGAGATATTTTGATTCTGGAGAATATTTTTTAAGAAGAATAGTTAATGTGATACAAAATGTTGAGAATAATGTTAGGATAATAGGATAATAAAATGAACCTGACCTTTTGCGTCTGAAATAGGTCTACCTTTAATTCCTATATCCATTACTAATATATATATATATATATATATATATATATATATATATATATATATATATATATATATATACTGCTCAAACTCTCAAACTTCAGTTTGCTAATCTATGAAAAAAGGTAAATGCTAACCATACAGAGTTGTTTAAATAATACCAAATAAAACCTGGGCAGAAAGAACTCAGTTTTTATCCACTCACTGGAAACCTTCCTATCTAGTTTTGGAGATGGACAGAAAAAAATAATAATACACAGGGTTCTTGACTCTTCATCTAGTTCTCTTTTCACAAGATAGGCTATAAATTTTGTAGGGCTTTGAGTGACCTGAATTGAAGTATTACTTTATATACTAACCTGTAGGGTAATAATATCCTTCTTAAGATGTAAGCATTAAATTCATGCAGTTCACATGCTTAGAAGCATTTGAGATAGTTAATGGCACATAATAGATAGTGATAATGATTATAAGACTCAAATAATTATTATAATAATATTGCAATATTGGCATGAGGGTGACATGTTTCTGTTGAAGTGCATATTTTATTTTTCTCTTGTGTGTCAAACAAGCTTCCTCAATTATGGAGAATCTTAAATAAATGTTACAAAATGGAATAAGAAACTCTGAGAATATCACAGCTTTGTTCACTACAATAAAATATTAATATTTACATTCCTGAAGAGTCTTGCTTTAATTTTCCCATTGACCTTTAGCTGAAACTTTCAGTAAACATATATAATTTTGTAATCTAAATTTAATCAATTGTGACCTTAACAGTTAGTTAAATACAAAAAGAAATTAAATTATTTTGGAAGTTGGTTTTATTATACTCACAAAATATATAATCTTGGAAAGAAAGAAAGTGAGAAGTTGGAGAGAAAATCTATTTTAATATGTGCAGGCAATAATCTATATTTACTGACATCAAGAATATATGGAATGACTTAGTCATGTATAATATAACATATAAGCAGTGGTTGAGTTTAGAATTTCTATAGTCTTGTTTTAATAATATACACTAACAGAAAGAAATACTTCAATTAATTTGGAACTCAACTCCTTAATCTTTATTTAAATTAATTTTTAATTTTACTTTTAAGTACATACATACATGTTTATAGCTATGTTCACTGCTTTTACCCTTACCCCATATTCATTTGTTAAAAGATGTCACATTTACCAGGCACAGTGGCACATGCCTGTAATCCTAGAGACTCAGGAAACTGAGACAGGAGGATTGTGATTCAAACCCAGCCTCAGCAACTTAACAAGGCCTTAAGCAACTCAGTGAGACCCTGTCTCTAAATAAAATATACAAAATGGCTGGGGATGTGGCTCAGTGATTAAGTGCCCATGAGTTCAATCATTGGTACCAAAAATTAAAGAAAATATAGTCACATTCTATCCCACAATGTCAGTATTCTCATAAACTATATGTAAATTGTGTCCCTTTATTCGTAAAAGAAAAATGGGTTTCAATTTCTAATGGAGAAATTCAGTGCCCTTACAAGTGTTACTTTTCTGTTTTAGATTTTCTCTTCTATAGCTTTAGTAAAATCCAAGTGTACTAACAGAACAATATTTCAGATCATTACAGCTTCCTTTCAAATTGAAATGTTGCCCTACTTACCTTCGGATCAGATCACTACTAGTTTATGTATCCAGTTAAAAGCTGAACAGCAAGTATAAGAATATGCTGCATATTCTCTCTGTCTTCATCCTTGCAAGAAAACTATAATTTGCACAAGTTATACTATAAATCCTAACATCTAATCTCATTGAGTAGCTGAATGTATCAAGTGAAAATTTATTGCAACTATTTTCCAAGGGAATTCAATCTCAATATTGGAGAGCATTTCAGAAGCCAGACAATTGCAATATATTTAGTCTCTCAAGTTCATGGAACATAAGGAAGATTTTGATGAATGATTTTTATTCTTTGGATTTTTTTGCCTACCAAAGTATCATGCAATACCTTATAAAATGTGCATCAATTTTTGCAAATGTAATGGATTTAAAAATATAAGTAAGCATTAATATTCACTAAGATATTTGATATTCAATCAAATGAAAATATTTAATTAAATATGTTTGTAACTCAGTGTATTAAAGAAATCAAGTGATTACTTTCTAAGCCTAACATCAGGATTTCCCACTTTTTAAATGAAATTATTTCAGTTCACTTTTAGCTTTCTAATGTTATAAATATAATATTTCAGAAAGTATATCTCTTATAAAATAAATATGGAATGAAGAATGTCATCATGAGAAATAATACATAATAAATGCAAGGATTTCAAAATATTCATAATTTATCTTTTTTAAAAAATTTAATTATTTTATTTAAATGTGTTTCAAGTCATAGTACATATAGAGAGCTCAATTTTTCCATTTCTCTGGTTGCGAATCAGATAGAATCACACCATTTGTGTCTTTATACATGCCCCAAGGGTAGTGATGACGATCTCAATCAACCATCATTACTATATCCATTCCCCTTTCCTTCCCCTCACCTCCCCCCTGCTGCATCCAGAGTTCCTCCATTTCTCCTATGTTCCCCATTCCCACCCCCATTATGTATCCTCTTCCACTAATCAGAGAAACATTCGGCATTTGGTTTTTTGGGATTGGCTTACTTCACTAAGCATACTATTCTCCAATTCCATCCATTTGCCTGCAAATGCCATAATTTTATTCTCTTTTATTGCTGAATAATATTCCATTGTGTATATGTACTACAGTTTCTTTATCCATTCATCTATTGAAGGGCATCTGGGTTGCTTCCATAGTTTTGTAATTGTGAATTGTGCTGCTATAAACATTGTAGTGACTGCTTTATTGTAGTGTGCTGTTTTTAAATCTTTAGGGTATAGGCCAAGGAGTGGGATAGCTGGATCAAATGGTGGTTCCATTCCAAGTTTTTTAAGAAATCTCCAAACTGCTTTCCAGATTGGTTGCACCAATTTGCAATCCCACCAGCAATGTTTGAGTGTACCTTTTTCACCACATCCTCGCCAGCACTTATTGTTGCTAGTATTTTGGATGGCTGCCATTCTGACTGGTGTGAGATGAAATCTGAGCATAGTTTTGATTTGCATTTCTCTAGTGGCTAGAGATGATGAACATTTCTTCATATATGTATTTATTGATTGTGTATCTTCTTCAGAAAGGTTTCTATTCAGCTCTTTAGCCATTTATTAATTGGGTTGTTTATATTTTTGGTGTTAAGTTTTTTGAGTTATTTATATATCCTGGAGATCAGTGCTCTATCTGATGTGCGTGTGGCAAAAATTTGCTCCCAGAATGTAGGCTCTCTGTTCACCTCATTGATTGTTTCTTTTGCTGAGAAGAAGGTTTTAGTTAAAGTCCATCCCATTTATTGATTCTTGCTTTTATTTCTTGTGCTATAGGAGTCTTGTTAAGGAATTCGGGGCCTAATCCAACGTGATAGAGATTTGGACCTACTTTCTCCTCAATTAGATGCAGGGTCTCTGGTCTAATTCCTAAATCTTTGACCCACTTTTAGTCGAGTTTTGTGCATGGTGAGAGATAGGGGTTAAGTTTCATTTTACTGCAAATTGATTTCCAGTTTTCCCAGCACCATTTGTTGAAAAGGCTATCTTTTCTCCAATAAATGTTTTTGGCACCTTTGTCTAGGATGAGATAGTTGTATTTATGTGCATTACTCTCTGTGTCTTCTATTCTGTACTATTGGTCTACATGTCTATTTTGGTGCCAGTACCATGCTGTTTTTGTTACTATTGCTTTGTAGTAAAGTTTAAGGTCTGGTATTGTGATGCCTCCTGCTTCACTCTTCTTGCTCAAGATAGCTTTGGCTATTCTGGGTCTCTTTTTTTCCAAGTGAATTTCAAGATTGCCTTTTCTATTTCTTTCTTTTTTTAAAAAAATTTTTTTAGTTATATATAAACACAGTGTCTTTATTTTGTTTATTTATTTTTATGTGGTGCTGAGGATTGAACCCAGTGCCTCACACATGTGAGGCAAGCACTCTGCCAGTGAGCCACAACCTCAGCCCCCTTTTCTATTTCTATAAGAGAGGACTCTGGGATTTTAATTGGGATTGCATTGAATCTGTATAACGCTTTGGGTAGTATGGCCATTTTAATAATATTGATTCTGCCTATCCAGGAACATGGGAGGTCTTTCCATTTTCTAAGATCTTCTTCAATTTCTTTCTTTAGCGTCTTGTAATTTTCGTTGTAGAGGTCTTTCACCACTCTTGTTAGATTGATTCCCAAATATTTTATTTTTTTGGAAGCTATTGCAAATGGAGTAGTTTTTCTGAATTCTCTTTCAGAGGACTCATTGCTGTTGTATAGAAATGCATTTGATTTATGAATATTTATTTTATATCCTGCAACTTTGCTGAATTCATTTATCAGTTCTAGAAGTTTTCTGGTGGAACTTTTTGGATCCTCTAAGTATAGAATCATGTCATCTGCAAATAATGATAGTTTGAGTTCTTCTTTTCCTATTCGTATCCCTTTAATTTCCTTCATCTGTCTGATTGCTCTGGCTAGAGTTTCAAGGACTATATTGAATAAGAGTGATGAGAGAGGGCATCCCTGTCTTGTTCCCATTTTTAGAGGGAATGCTTCCAATTTTTCTCCATTTAGGATGATGTTGGCCTTGGGCTTAGCATATATTGCTTTAACCATGTTGAGGTATGTTCCTACTATCCCTAGTTTCTCTAGTGTTTTGAACATGAAAAGGTGCTGTATTTTGTTGAATACTTTCTCTGCATCAAATGATAGAATCATGTGATTCTTATCTTTAAGTCTATTGATGTGATGGATTACATGTATTGATTTCTGTATGTTGAACGAATCTTGAGTCCCTGGAATGAACCCCACTTGATCATGGTGTACTATTTTTTTAATGTGCTTTTGTGTGCAATTTGCCAAAATTTTATTGAGAATTTTTGCATCGATATTCATCAGGGATATTGGTCTAAAATTTCCTTTTTTGATGTGTCTCTGTTTGGTTTTGGAATCAAGGTGATACTAGCCTCAAAGAATGAGTTTGGAATGGTTTCTTCTCTTTCTGTTTCATGGAATAATTTGAGGAGTATTGGAGTTAGTTCATCTTTGTAGGTCTTGTAGAACTCGGCTAAGAATCCATCGGGTCCAGGGCTTTTCTTGGTTGAAAGGCTCTTGATGGCCTCTTCTATTTCCTTGCATGTAATTGATCTGTTTAAGTCATGAATGTCCTCCTGGTTCAGTTTGGGTAGGTCATATGTGTCTAGGAATTTGTTGGTGTCTTCAGGGTTTTCTATTTTACTGGAATATAAGTTTTCAAAATAGTTTCTGATTATCCTCTGTATTTCAGCAGGGTATGTTGTGATGTTTCCTTGTTCATCACAAATTTTGGTAATTTGGGTTTTCTCCTTCCTTCTTTTTGTTAGGGTGGCTAAGGGTTTATCAATTTTGTTTATTTTTTTGAAGAAGTAGCTTTTTGTTTTATCAATTTTTTGGATTGTTTCTTGAGTTTCAATTTTATTGATTTCATCTCTAACTCTAATCATTTCCTGTATTCTACTTCTTTTGGTGTTGCTTTGTTCTTCTTTTTCCTAGGGCTTTGAGTTGTAGCGTCAACTCATTGATTTGCTGATTTTTAGCTCTTTGAATATATGAGCTTAATGCAATGAACTTTCCTCTTAGCAGTGCCTTCATAGTGTCCCAAAGATTTTGGTATGTTGTATCAGAGTTCTCATTTACCTCCAAGAATTTTTTAATCTTTTTCCTGATGTCTTCAGTTACCCATGCATTGTTCAATAGCAAATTATTGAGTTTGCAGATGTTATAGTGGCTTCTTTTTTTAAAGCTGTCATTAATTTCTAGTTTCAGTCCATTATGGCCAGATAGAATTCAGGGTAGTATATCTATTTTTTTTGTGTTTACTAAGACTTGTTTTGTGGCATAGCATATGATCTATTTTGGAGAAGGAAACATGCGCTGCTGAGAAAAACGTGTATTTGATTGTTGAAGGATGGAATATTCTATATATATCTGTTAAGTCTAGATCATTGATTGTTCCATTAACTCTTGTAGATTCCTTGTTTAGTTTTTGTTTGGCAGATCTGTCCAGTGGTGAGAGAGTTGTGTTAAAGTCACCCAATACTATTGTGTTGGGATCGATTTGGTTCTTGAATTTGAGAAGGGTTTGTTTGACGAACATGGCTGCCCCATTGTTTGGGGCATAGATATTTAAGATTGTTATGTCTTGTTGATGTATGATTCCTTTAAGCAGTATGAAATTACCTTCTTTACCCATTTTCACTAACTTTGGTTTGAAGTCCACTTTATCTGAAATGAGGATGGAAACTCCTGCTTGTTTACACAGTCCATGTGAGTGATAAATTTTTTTACATCCTTTCACCTTCAATCTGTGAGAATCTCTTTCCATGAGATGAGTCTCTTGGAGGCAGTATATTTTTGGGTCTTTTTTTTTTAATCCAATCTGCCAGCCTGTGTCTCTTAATTGCTGAGTTTATGCCATTGACATTCAATGTTACTATGGAGACATGGTTTGTATTCTCAGACATTTTGGTTTATTCTTAGTTTTTAACTTGACTTGGTTTCTCTTTTGATTGGCCTTTAGTGTAGCTCCTCCCTCTGCAGATTTTCATTGTTGTTTATTATTTCCTCCTCATGGAATATTTTACAGAGAATGTTCTGTAGTGCCAGCTTTCTTGTGGTGTATTCTTTTAATTTTTGTTTATCTTGGAAGGTTTTTATTTCATCATCAAACCTAAAACTTAATTTTGCTGGATATAAGATTCTTGGTTGGCATCTGCTGTCTTTTAGTGCTTGGTATATGCTTTGCCATTATCTTCTTGCTCTCTGTGTCTGGGTTGAGAAGTCTGCAGTGATCCTAATTGGCTTCCCCCTGTATGTAATCTGATTCCTTTCTCTTGTGGCTTTTAAGATTCTCTCCTTGATTTGAGTGTTAGGCATTTTCCTTATGATGTGCCTTGGTGTAGGTCTGTTGTGATTTTGAACTTTTGGTGTCCTGTATGCCTCTTGTATTTGATTATCCAATTCATTCTTCATATTTGGAAAGTTTTCTAATATTATTTCATTGAATAGATTTTTCATGTCTTTGCTTTGGAATTCTATGCCTTCCTCTATGCTAAAAATTCTTAAGTTTGGTCTTTTGATGTAATCCCATAGATCTTGGATGTTCTGTTCATTGTTTCTTACCATCTTCACTGTGTGGTCAACTGTATTCTCAAGGTTAAATATTTTATCTTCATTGTCTGAGGTTCTGTCTTCCAAATGGTCTAATCTGTTGGTGATGCTCTCCATTGAGTTTTTGATTAGGTTTATTGTTTCTTTCATTTCAAGGATTTCTGTTTGGTGCCTTTTCAGAATCTCTATCTCCTTATTGAAGTGACCTTTTATTTTCTGTATTTGCTTAAGCATCTCTTTATTGAAATGATCTTTTACTTCCTGTATTTGCCTGGAAGTAAAAGATCATTTCTTTATCAAAATGATCTTTTGTTGACTGGGCTTGCTCTCTTATATCATTCTTTAAGTCACAGAACATTTTAATTATGTACATCCTAGACTCCTGTTCTGTCATTTCTTCTGCTGTACTGACCATGGATTCTAATACTGAAGAATCTTGGTTTGTTTGAGTCATTTTCTTCCCTTGTTTTTTTGTGGTGTTTGTGTGTCTTTCCTTCTAGTTCTGTTGGTCCAAGTTCTTACAGTTTTTACTCCTATATGTGTACAGTTTCCCTGCAGGGTTTCAGTACCACTCTTTTAAAGGGGGGACCAATATTGGTTGATCACAATACAAGCAATATATAGTTTCAAACCAAGTAGCTCCTAACAGCTCCCAAATACATTTACAGATTATCACGATATACACCAATTATGAGTTCTTTTACAATCTACTATGTAGCCAATAAGTTTGCAGAAGGGTCTATAGTTCCTATTGATGTGTTAGGGACAGAGGAGGGTGGGGTGTAGCATAGAGTATTGGGGTAGTAGGAAGTGCACATATGGTTTTTAGATCTTAGAAAGCATGAAAAAGGAATCCAAGAGAAGTTGGCTATTACTAGAAAGAGCGAGAGAGAGTTGGGGAAGACTGGTAGGGAGGAAGAAAAGAAGGGTACAGCAAGGAGAGATGGTAGCAAGAAAAATAAAATATATGTAAGTGTGAGATACAGGACTATCTAGTACCACTCTAGTATTCAGTTCAGAAATCCCAATCTATTATATCCCACTGTGAAACAAGTATTTGGTTTCACAACTGTTGAGGATTAGAGGGTAGGAAAAGAGTGAGAGAGAACAGAGGGAAGGAAAGAGAAAGAAAGGAAAGAGCAGAGAAATAAAACAAAACGATTAAGCAATAGAAATATTAGGAGAAAAATGTAAAGGATAAAATAAAAAGTAAGAATAGAAGAAAGTAAAAGAAAAAAAACAATTAGAGGAAAAAAAAAAGAGTCTCAATGTGAATAAACAGGTATGGTTCCTTTCACCTCCAGTAGGTGGCGTTGTTCGTTGCTTGCTGGACTTTCTCCGCTGGTGTCTTGGGTGTGGGTTTCACAACCAGGTGAATCTCTGGGCCGCTGGCGAAGATGTGCACCAAAGTTTGTACCAAATTGCTGTCCAATGCCCCCCCTTAGACTGGGCTCTCCAGAGGCTCGGTTTATTAGTCCCTGATCTCCTGTTGTCTGGACCCCCGTGGAAGTTCCTTTGGGCAGATCTGGGCCCTCTGCTGCTTCTGCCAGCCCTCAGTAACTCTGGGGCAGAACTGGGGTGGACCCAGGCCTTCTTTGGGCTGAGCTGTCTCCGCTGGCATCTGTGGAGCATCTCCTGCCCTGAATTTGTGCTCCCCAGTGGCTGGTGGCTGGGCCGTGGGTCCACAAGAGCCAGTGCTGTGGACCTTTGTGGTTGGGTGGGGGCTGGAGCCAGGTATCTCATGTAGATGCTGTACCCGCCTGGGGCGAGCCTTGAGCTGGGGCTCCGAGCCACCCGCAGCCGCTCTTCACCACCAGTGCTGAAGACACACTGTGGCAATGTCTGTTGTCTGGTGGCCCTGCTTACACGCGCAAGTGAAATTTCCTGTGGGGGTAGCTGTAGGGTGGTGCCCAAAAGCTGGCTGGAAGATGTTATTACTGCAATTTTCGATCTTCAGTTTAGGCGAGACTGACGGCTGCGTCCATCTAAGCCGCCATCTTGCCCCGCCCTAATAATTTGTCTTAAGAAGACATAAAAAATCAAAATCTTAACATCAGAAAAAGGACAGGATACCATAAAATATATTTCTTGACAGTATTCTCAAATAGAAATTTAAAATATGTTAAAACCTCAGTTCCTTTATTCATTTGTAATTGCAAATTTGATTCACTTTTGATGATTTATTTCTTTTTATCTTCCTCCCTCCCTTCTTTCCTTTCTTCTTTCTTTCTTAGTATTTCTTTCTTCTTGTCCTCCTGCTTTCTTCTCTTTATTACTTTCTTTTTGCTTTCACAAGTGCCATGAATTCTATCTAGCTAGAACAAATTTTTATATATTCTTTATTAACACCCTCTTTACGTGAAATGAGACTAACTTTTTCAAATTGCTCAACATGTGGCAAAATTGTTCAAGAATGTTAAATGATAAATCTTTAAAAAAACACAGAAAAATCTCTCTATAACATAGGATATGTTAAAAAATACAATTTAAAATATTAATGAGAATGTGCTGCAAATTAACGTGGGTTAAAACCACAATAAACTCCTTTTTATGCTATATCTATTGGAGCTAACTATATGAATAGATATTACCCCAGTAATTCCACTAAGAAATATGTTCTCATCAAAATGCAAATGTGTCCTCTGAAAGGCATGTGCAAGTATGTGTATAACAACAGTATTACTCATGATAGTCACACACAAAGTCAAAAATCAATCAAAACTCATCAACAACAGCATAGGTGAATAATTACAGTGTATTCACACATTGGACCATTCATCAACAATGAGAAAGAACAAAATACTACTCAAGCAAAATCATGGTATAATCTCACAAATACAATGTCAAGCAAAACAAGCTTGACATAGAAAAATATATACTATACAATAATGCTTTTTACATAGTTTACATACAGCCAAAATAGCTATCTAATATTAGAAATCATGTGGCAGAAATGGTAACTGGCATTTTCCCATTCCCATGGGAAATTCTCCTTAGTTTTTCTCTTTACTTTTCTTCCTAGTTGAGTTACACAGATAATTGAATAAATGTATATATATATATATATATATATATTAGCTATATGTATAGTATTACTTATGTTGTACCATGGAGTGAATGAAAGCTTCATAGGAATTTTTGCAAAGATATTATTTGATAAGACTAGCAAACAATTTAAACTACAGATGTTCTTTTCATGAAAGAGTATGAAATGATATAAAGATTAGGAAATGATATAAAATGGGCTGGGCATGGTGGCATATGCCTGTAATCCCTGTGGCTCAGAAGGCTGAGGCAGGAGGATCATGAGTTCAAAGCCAGCCTCAGCATAAGTGAGGACCTAAGCAACTCAATGAGACCCTGCCTCTAAATAAAATACAAAAAAGAGCTGGGGATATGGCTCAGTGATCAATTGCCCTGAGTTCAATCCCCATACACCCCTCAAAAAAAGAAATGATATAAAATGATACTCTTTTCATAGATCCAACCATGTATGTGTGTGTGTGTGCATGTGTGTGTATTTTTTACCATGTTCAGATATTTGGAGAATTCACTTTTGACCTGAACATTAAAATGTCTTCATAATTTATACTTACATTTTTTCTACACTGATTTTAAACATTTTTGAGAAAGAAAATATTTTATTTTGTTTGGAGTAAGAAAATCTAAGATTCTATTATTTAATCTTTTCATTTCTTATTCCAGCTGCATAAATAAAATAGAATGAGTTTTTTTTTTCAGTATCAAGATCACTTCTTTTCCTCTGAATGATCCCATTTAATTAAACTTTGCATTTTTAAAGGAATATTTCATCTAGATGCAACATTATTTCCTGTACCCTTTTCAATAACTCACAAATAAAAGAGCAATTTTTAAACAATTGATTATTTGCCATTTGTGTAAAAAGATATTGTTACTACTAAGCCATGAATTTCTCTGTTGACAGGCATGTTTTGAACACTAGGGAATACTAGTAAGACTTCTTTGAAGCTTCTTTAAAGGAATTCCAAATATGTGGCATATTTTCAACTTAAAAAAATAAGTTCACCAGTGAGATTTATTCTTTATGTAGAATTAATTACTGAAATATATACAACTCAATTAATGTATTAGTATTTTGCATTTAGTTTAGTACATTATTTTTCCTAAAAAAATAATTAAATATTATTATACCCCAAAGTTTTGTTATTTCATAACAGTTAAAAACTATCATTTCTTAAGTGTTTTTGAAGGTTGGTATAAATATAGATTTAAAAACTACTGTTAAGAAAATACAATTTGGGAACAAATATTTCACAATTCTCCTCATTGCAGTGACAACAAATATCTTGTGCTCTAAGGGTAAAAATACAGTTCTCCAAGTGAATTTTTCCTCAGGCACAGAGAAATGTGCTTTGGGAAAAGAACAACTACAAAATGACAGTATTATTTTATGCAAATGTATGGTATCACACAGTCTAGACTGTTAGAACAACTCAAGTTATACTATTACAATTCAAAGAATGGATAAATGTGTTCAATCAACAAAAAATGAATCAGTTTCTTTATTAATATGAAGTTACCAATCAAAAGAGTTTAAAATGTGAATCAATGTTAAGGGACAGAAATATAAATGTGTTGATCTAAAACTCATTTTTATCTATACTCTCTATGAAGCTTAGTTTTATTAATATAAATTGTTTTAAGTAAGCAATTTGTAGCAAGCTCAGGTACAGCTTGATGGATTTATTATTCAAAAATATACTTTTATATATCTGAAGCAAAACTTGAAAAGTTCACTTCCAAACCATCTTGCAGTGGCTTAAAAAAATTAACAAACCAAGAGTAATCTCCCCACAGACCAATCCAAGATAAAGAGAACTTTTTCTTATACCTGTTGGTTATTTGTATGTCTTATCTTGATAAATGTTTATTGAAGACTTCTGTTCTTTTCTAATAGGAAAGTTTGTTGTTTGATATTGGGTTTTATGAGTTTTTAATTAATTAATTAATTCTAATTAGATATATATGACAGTAGAATACATTTTGATTCATTGTACACAGCTGTAACACAACTTTTCATTTCTCTCATTGTACACGATGTAGCATTACACCATATGTGCAGTCATACGTGTACTTAGGGTAATGAAGTCCATTGCATCTTGCTTCCATTCCAAGTTCTCTAAGGAATCTCCATACTGCTTTCCAGATTGGTTGCACCATTTTGCACTCCCATCAGCAATGTATAAGTATGTCTTTTTACCCCACATCCTTGCCAACACTTATTGTTGCTTGCATTCTTGATAACTGCCATTCTGACTAGTTTGAGATAAAATCTTAAGAGTAGTTTTGATTTGCATTTCTCTAATTACTAGAGATGTTGAACATTTTTTCATATATTTGTTGATCAATTGTATATCTTCTGCTGAGAAGTGTCTGTTCAGCTGCTTAGCCCATTTATTTATTTGATTGTTTGTTTTTTGTTGTTAAGATTTTTTTGAGTTCTTTATATATCCTAGAGATCAGTGCTCTATCTGACATGTGCGTGGCAAAAATTTGATCCCCAAATGTAGGCTCTCTGTTTACTTTATTGATTGTTTCTTTTGCTTAGAGGAAACTTTTTAGTTTGAATCTATCCCATTCATTGATTCTTATTTTATTTCTTGTGCTTTAGGAGTCTTGTTAAGAAAGTGGGGGACTAATTCGACATAATGAAGATTTGGACCTACTTTTTTCTCTATTAAATGTAGGGTCTCTGGTCTAATTTCTAGGTCCTTGATTCACTTTGAGTTGAGTTTTATGCATGGTGAGAGATAGGGGTTTAGTTTCAATTTGCTGCACATGGATTTTCAGTTTTCTCAGCACCATTTGTTGAAAAGGCTATCTTTTCTCCAATGTATGTTTTTGACACTTTTGTCTAGTATGAGGTAATTGTATTTCTATGGGTTTGTCTCTTTGTCTTCTATTGTGTACCATAAGTCTACATGTTTTGGTGCCAGTGTCATGCTGTTTTTGTACCATAGCTTTGTAGTATAGTTTATAGTTTTAAGGTGTAGTATTGTGATGCCTCCTGCTTCACTGTTCTTGCTAAGGATTGCTTTGGCTATTCTGGGTCTCTTATTCTTACAAATGAATTTCATGATTGCTTTTTCAATTTCTATAAGGAATGACATTGGGATTTTAATTGGAATCACATTGAATCTCTATAGCACTTTGGGTAGTGTGGCCATTTTTACAATATTGATTCTGTTTATCCAAGAGCATGAGAGATTTTTCCATCTTCTAAGATCTTCTTCAATTTCTTCCTTTAGTGTTCTCTAGTTTTCATTTCAGAGGTCTTTCCTCTCTCTTGTTAAATTGATTTCCAAGTATTTTATTTTATTTTATTTTTTTGAGGCTACTATGAGTGGGATAATTTTCTAAATTTCTTTCAGAGGATTCATCACTGATGTATAGAAATACTTTTGATTTGTGGTAATTGATTTTGTATCCTGCTAATTTGCTGAATTCATTTATTAATTCTAGAAGTTTTCTGGTGGAATTTTATGGATCCTCTAAGTATAGTATCATGTCATTTCAAATAATGATAGTTTGAGTTCTTCTTTTCCTATTCATATCCCTTTAATGTCTTTCATCTGTCCAATTTCTGTGGCTAGAGTTTGAAGGACTGTTGAACAGAAATGGTGAAAGAGGGCATCCTTGTCTTGTTCCCATTTTTAGAGGTATTGCTTCCAATTTCTCTCCATTTAGGATGATGTTGACCTTGGGCTTAGTATAGATAGCTTTTAGAGTGTTGAAGTATATAGCTACTACTCCTAGTTTTTCCATAGTTTTGAACATGAAACTGTGCTGTATTTTGTCAAATTTTTCTCTGTATCAATTGTTAAAATCATATGATTATTACCTTTAAATCTACTAATGTGATGGATTATGTTTATTAATTTCCATATGTTGCACCAAACTTGCACCTCTAGAATAAACCTCACTCAAGCATGGTGCGCTATTTTTTACATATGTTTTTGTATGCAATTTGCCAAAATTTTATTGAGAATTTTTGTATCTATGTTGATCAAGGCTAATGGTCTGAAATGTTCTTTCTTTGATGTGTCTCTCTCTGGTTTTGGTATCAGGGTGATAATTGCCTAATAAAATGAGTTGGAAGGGTTCACTCTTTTTCTATTTCATGGAATAATTTGAGAAGTATTGGTATTAATTCTTCTCTGTAGGTCTTGTATGACTTGGCTGAGAATTCATCTGGTCTGGGCTTTTCTTGGTTGGTATGCTTTTGATGGCATTTTCTATTTCCTTGCTTGAAATAATCAATTGTTTAAGTTGTTCATGACCTCCTGGTTCAGTTTGGGTAGGTCATATGCCTGTAGAAGTTTGTCAGTGTCTTCAAGGTTTTCTATTTTACTGGAGTATAAATTTTCAAAGTAGTTTCTGATTATCTTCTGTATTTCAATAGTTTATATCATGATATTTCCTTTTTCATCACAGATTTTAGTAATTTGAGTTTTCTTTTTCCTTTTTTTCATTAGGGTGGCTGAAGTTTTGTCAATTTTATTTATTTTCTCAAAGAACCAGCTTTTGTTTTGTCAATTTTTTTCAATTGTTCCTTTCGTTTCAATTTTATTGATTTCAATCCTAATTTTAATTATTTTCTGTCTTCTGCTTCTTTTGGTGTTGGTCTGTTTCTCTTTTTCTATGGCTTTGAGTTGTAATGTCAGGTCATTCATTTGTCTTTTTATTCTTTTAATGAATGAGTTTCATGCAATATACTTTCTTCTTAATACTGCTTTCATAGTGTCCCAGAGATTTTGATATTTTGTATCAGATTTCTCATTTACCACTAAGAATTATTTTTATCTATTTTCTGATGTCTTTTGTTATTCATCATTCAATAGAATATTATTTATTCTCCAGGTGTTGGAGTATCCTATTTTTTAATTTGTCATTAATTTATAATTTCATTCCATTATGGTCAGATAAAATGCAATGTAGTATCTCTATTTATTTTTGTATTTGCTAAGACTTGCTTTGTGGCATAACATATGGTCTATTTTGCAGAATGATCCATGTGATGCTGAGAAAAAATGGATTCATTTGTTTATGGATGGAATGTTCTATAAATGTCTGTTAAGTCTAAATTATTGATTATTTTACTCAGTTCTATAGTTTCTTTGTTTAGTTTTTCTTTGTAAGATCTATCCAGTGAGAGACATGTGTTAATGTCACTCAATATTTTTGTTGTGGGCTATTCAATTTTTTAAGTGAGAAGGGTTTGTTTGATATATATAGATGACCCATTGTTTGGGGCATAGATATTTAAGATTTTTGCTATGTCTTATTGATGTATTATTCCCTTTTCACCAACTTTGGTTGGAAGTCTACTTTATCTGATACAAAGATGGAACCCCTGCTTGTTTATGGGTCCACATGACTGATATGTTTTTTCCCACCCTTTCACTTTAAGTCTATGAACGTCTTTTCCTGTGAGATGAGTCTCCTGAAGGTGACATATTGTTTGTTCTTTTCTTGAAAATCCAATCTGTCAGTCTATATCTTTTAATTCATGAGTTTAGGCCATTGATATTCATGGTTATTATTGATATATGGTTTGTATACCCAGTCATTTTAATTTATTTTTGGTTTTTAACTTGACTTGGTTTCTTCTTTGATTTGCCTTTCCTTTAGTTTAGTTTCTCCATTTGCAGATTTTCATTGTTGTTTTTCATTTCCTACTCATGGAATATTTTGCCAAGTATGTTTTGTAATGGAGGCTTTTATTCTGTAAATTCTTTATGGTTTTGTTTATCATGGAAGGTTTTTATTTCATCATCATATCTGAAGCTTAATTTTGTTGGATATAAGATTCTTGGTTGTTATCCATTTTCTTTCAGAACTTAGTATATGTTGTTCCAGGATCTCCTGGCTTTGAGGATCTGGGTTGAAAAATCTGCTAAGATCCAAATTGTTCTCCCCTATATGTAATCTAATTTGTCAGTCTTGAGACCTTTAAAATTCTGTCCTTCTTCTGTACACTAGGCATTTTCATTATTATGTCTTGGTGTAGATCTATTATAAATATGTACATTTGTTGTCCTGTATGATTCCTGTATTTGATTTTCTTATTCATTCTTTATATTTAAGAAATTTTCTGATATCATTTCATTGAAGAGATTGTGCATTCTTTTGGATTAAATCTCTGTGCTTTCTTCTATCCTGAGAAATCTTAGGTTTGGTCTTTTGATGTTATTCCATAACTTTTGTATGTTCTGTTTATGGTTTCTTAACCTCTTCACTGTGTGGTCCACTTTATTTTCAAGATTGTATATTTTGTCTTCATTGTCTGAGGTTCTGTCTTCCAAGTGATCTAGTTTGTTGGTGATTCTTTCTATTAAGTTTTTTTATTTGATTTATTGTTTTCTGCATTTCTAGGATTTCTGTTCCTTTTTTTCCAGGATATCTATCTCTTCCTTGAAGTAGTCTTTTGCTATCTGTATTTGCTCTCTTATCTCTTTGTTGGAGTGATCAATTTTTGCCTGTATTTTCTCACTTAGATCATTCTTTAATTTGCAGATCATTTTAATTATGTACATACCAAACTCTTTCTCTGACATTTCATCTACTGTTCTGTCAATGGATTCTACTGTTTTAGTATCTTGGTTTGTTTGGGGCACTTTCCTCTCTCTCTTTTTTTTTTTTCATGTTGTCTATGTTGTGTATGTGTCCATCTCTCTTGCAGTGCAGATATGAGGTATTGCAGCTTCTACCCTATAATCTTATAGTGTCCATGAAAGTTACCAATGCCTCACATTTAAGCAGGATATCAATGTTTACAGTGCCCAATGCAACCAATATGCAGCCATAAATCAATTATCATACAGTCAATAGGTTTGCATAAGAGTTTACTGTTTCTAATGTTGGTTGGGGGGGTAGGCTGTGATGTTTATGAGATAGGATGTTGGAATATAGAGGTATTATATTATAGAGCTAGTGAAAGGCTAATCAAAAATGTTGGCTGTTAGCAGGAGAAAAAAGGGAGAGGTTACCCCATGCAAGGCTCCCTGTTGCTTCTGCAACAGTATGGTAAGTAGAGATACCTCTGGTGCAACTAGGCCCACAGGGATGTTGGTGATGGTTTCCAGGTCCTGGTTGCTGTCCCTAGATGAAAATAGCCATGCCTCTAGTTGGTGGCAGCAGTAGCATCAAGCCCGTAGTTACCTTGATGTCAGCTACCAGGCCCCAGTCAGTGCACCAATGTGGAAGCTGCCTCAAATAAAGATGTTGGAGGCAGCAACAGAGGTAATCCAAGATGATGGTGGAGATGTCCCAATGTGGAGTCACCTGCTTTCAGAGATGAGACTGGAAAAATGGCCTCTATGATCCTATTGGGTGGCCTATTTGGTGATGCCGCAGTGTGGCAAGTGGTGTTGCAATGGGCATCTTCCTTTTTGCCTTGTCCAATGTCCCACGGTGGAAATTACCACTTGGAGAAGGCAATGGCAGTGGCTGCATTGTTGCAAAATGGAGGTGGTTTGGGTAAAACAACGTATTGGTAAATAGGAAACTGCAGCAGGAGGCTCCTGTTGGCAGGCAGGCAGGGTGCAGGGTGTGATGTGGGTTAGGCCTCTCCTGGGCAGCAGGTTATGCGGTGTGGGTGGGTCCTCTCCAGGGCAGCCTTGGTGATGGTCTTCCGTGTTCTGGCTGTTATCCCTAGATGGAAGGGGCCATGTCTATGGTTGGTGGCTGGGTAGCATCAAATCCCTAAGTACCTTGGTGTTGAGCTTCTAGCCATGAAATTGTGCCCCAAGATAGAAATTTCCACAACTAAAGATGATGGTGGGGGAAGCGGGGTAAAGTAAGATGGTATTGGAGGTGTCCCGAGATGGCGAGGACCACTTTTAGAGATGAAGCTTGAAGAGCAAGCCTGACGATGGCTTTGGGCAGCCTGTTTGGCAATGTAGCACTGTGGTGTGTGGGCATGGTCCTCAGTGTGGTGAGCAGTCCTGGGCCCGGGCCTGGGCCTGGGCTCCATAGGGATTGCTCGAGCAGTCCTGGACCTGCCTGGTCTCTGCAGAGATCAGCTGGGCTGTCCTCTGTATGAGTTTTTTAGATAGTTTGAAAATTAACTTTGATTAGGCAGGCTTAACCCATGCTGCTCAAAGAGCCAATTGATTATAAGATTTAAAGATTCTTTTGATGGTGAGATACAACACATCTTCACTTGGGCAGGTAAATTGCAGAACTCTTTGTTACTTACAGATCCACATGGCAGGCAAGGCCAAGGCCACAAGGGATTCACACCAGGATACAAACTGGATCTGAAGGGGCAATATATGTATGGCAAGGAGGTGTGATTACCCAGGTTTCCCAGGCTTCCTGTGGATGGGCTAATTTGAATACTTTCAGGCTCCAGGGTACAGAGGCTATTTCTAATTATCTTGTACCTGTTTCTGAGGGTTAACTAGGCCTGTTTATATAGGGACCTGAAAAAGGAGAAGCAGATGAGGAAAGTGGCTGCAGTACTGGCTCAGCTGCTCAAAAAATGAACTGAAAAACAAAACAAAAAGCAAAACACAAGAACAACCAATATGAAGAGAACCAATCATTCAGTTTTAGGAACTCAAAACTGGGTCAAGACAACATTTAAAAAGGAAAACTATATTATAGGTTAGATTTAGTTGTAATTCTTGCATGGAATTTAAAGAAAAGTTACTGGTAAATACATCAGATTTAGCATTAATAAAATTAAACTAATGGGCATCAATTATGATTTATGAATTACAAATGAGATTGCCCCATAGCACATCCCATATTAAGGAAAGGCAGAACAAAGAAAAGTGATTTATTAATAAAAATAAAGTTTGAACAAAACGTTTTTAAGACTATTTGTCTGTCAATTATATTATTTGCATTAAAGTTAAAGTTTTCTCCCTCCAATAAGACTTCTTTGATTTCTCCACTTAAAATTAATGTTTCTGCTTTTTTTATCCCATAGTACTACCTCCCTCTGTAAGGAATCAAGATTTTTACTGATTTATTTCTGAACCCCAGTACTTAGAATAGTACCTGACATGCTTCTTGCATACATTGAATGCATGCATGTCTATATAGGTCTTTTTTTTAACCTACTTTATAGTATTTTACTTTAAAAATCTATAAGCATAAATGCCATGGCATTCATATATCTGAAATTCATCTTTAATTTACTTGCTAGGAAAGATTAGTTAATACTGTAAATATTCTAATAAAGAATTAACACTCCAAAGAAATTTATTTTACATTAGAAATGTAGCTATTGGAATTTAACCCTGAGCATTTTAAATTAGTATGAACATGTTTTTCCACTGGGTTACTGAGTGAAACTCAAGATATGTAGGTGGGGCTGAGGATGTGGCTCAGTGGCAGAGCGCTTGCCTCACATGCGTGAGGCACTGGGTTTGATCCTCAGCACCACATAAAAATAAATAAACAAAATAAAGACACTGTGTCCATGTATAACTAAAAAAAATATTTAAAAAAAAAAAGATATGTAGGTGGTTACAAAGACTATATAGCACACAGGATGGGCCAATAATTTTATTTTAATTCTAATATCTCTAGCCTTTGTTTTTCTGTTTTAAGGGAAAAATCTAACTGCTTATCTGCCAAGAAGCATGACTGGTCCTGCCTGAAGAATATTTTAACATCTATTTCAGAGTTAACCTTTCCTGCATGCTAGTAGTGCTAAAGGGCAGGGTGAAATTTACCCTGAGCTGTAGAAAGGATATGTTTAGTTATTTTTCATTGCCTAGTTTCTAATACCTATTTGTGCCCTTAGCATAATTCTATCTAAAATTTGTCTTCTTTGGGGAAGTTATGTGAAAGAAAATTAATATCTTTTGGGAGTTTGCCTGATATTTAAAAAAAAGTTCAATTGTTTAATAAGTAAGTTGACTTTGAATACTCTGAAATGTCTAGCAGCAATTACCATGGTAATAGTTACCTAATTATAATAAACCTAAAGCACAGAGCAAATTTGTGTTCTGAAATCTAATGATTTAGTAAAAGCATATTCTCATTTTATTATTTAAATTGCTTTGTTTTATAAAAGGTATGGGGAGGTATAAGGAGAGTATCTTGGGTCGATATTTGAAGATATTCTAATGCAGAAAGGTTAAAAGAGCATTATGAAACTTAAAGTTAACTTAAAGTCCCCAGAAAGGGGACTGATTTGTTGACATTTTATTAGCTTGAATTCAAAAAAGGAAGAAATTTTAACCAAAATGGTCGATAATTCTATATTATTTTGGTATTTAATGTAGTTTCACATACAATAAATGATCAATACAGTTCTAAAAATCTAGTTTATTAACTGCCCAGGATGTGCCAATGACAACTTCCTTGGATAGAAATGGCCTCTGAGAAAACTGACTATTCTAAGGGACAAAATTCAAAATATGAAATAGAACAAGATAGTGAAGACTGCCCAGGGTATAAGTAATAGTCTCTAGAAAAGAAACTAAATAAGATTTGGATTTCATTTACAGAGTAGTTATTAGAAGAGCTCATATTAAAAATAAGTAAATTTTTGTAAAGAATTTAGAGACAATGAGAGAATGAGAGGTAGATTAGAATAATATTTAAGGATCTTGCTTAGACTAAGGTAAGCACATGTTCCAGTGAATGCAATCTGATATGGTCTCTGAGCTCTGATTTCATTTTTCATAAAATAAGAATTACAATAGTCACTGTTTATAAGTTTTATTATGATGATTGAACCTGCTAACATATTTGCCTGGCACATAGTAAGTGCTTAATAAAATTTTTGCTAGTACATTAAAAAATAAGTTAGAAAATCCAGAAGGTTATCCTGGAATAATTGAAATATATTAAAATGAGTCATGGACTTTATTCAGAAGGGTAAGCTCACTCTTCTTTGTCCTTGAAGTGGGCATTTTGTGGTCTATGTAAAATTGTTATGTCTGATAGCAATAGCAAAAGAAAAAATAGAAAAAAAAATTTAAGTAACAATGATATGTTTGACAAAGAAGTTGAAATTAAATGGGGATTCCAAGAAGCATATATCCTTTTGGAACTATCAGAGTGTGGGGAAATATAACCCATACAGCAATACATCAATAAAGAGCATCTTTCACCAAGGAGATTTATAGGATGGGATAATATAGTATCAGTAGTATACCTAAGTATTCATAGCACACAGGAGTAAAAACTTCTGATATTCCCTTGCACAGTAGGATGACTATAGATAACAATATAATGTTGGATATTTCAAAAAGCTAGAATAAAGGATTTTTAAAAAAGGATTTGAATGTTTTCACTGGAAAAAATTGATAAATGAGGAGAGAGAGAGGTTTAAGATGGTTTAAACATTATAGTGTCTATATGTGTATCAATACATCACATGGTACCCCATTGATATATATGAATTTCATGTACTTATTAATTTAATTAAATTTTACCTATGAATATATTATATCTACATTACACTTTCATGTTTTAAAACATCACACTTCCGTCAACTTATTCTGTTTGATAATAAGTAAAAATCCCAGGTTTTAAAAATGAGATTTTTAAAACATTTTAGGACATGACTTTAATATGTTAAAATAAATAAAACAAATTGGAATAATATATTGAAACTATTCTTCAAATGTTCTTTTTGTTATATTTTGTCATGTTTAAGTTAACTGAAAAATCAGCTGAGTTATGCAATCTTTCAAATATGTATTGGAGTTAATTTCAATCTTTCTCTTTAAAAATTTTGCTACAAAAAGTTTTTCTGACTTAATTTTTTCTAATACAAGGAAGTTATGTATACAACTTGTTATAACAATGAACTCTTGACACATATTTCAATTTTAAAATGGTATGAAATGCATTTGAAATTAGCTAGTAAGCATATGCTAATTGAAAATTTCTTTAATGCTTACAAAAGCTTCATAAAATAATCATTTGTAGATTCAGGAACCTGTGGTGGTGGTGGACTGGGATTCCATCTTTGCACTCTACCTCCAGATTGTTATGAACTATCCCTCAATCTGTTCATGCCTCCCCAAGTTCTTGTTTCCATATATTGCATCTAACTATATGAGGTTAATTCCAGTAAAGAAAGTAAAACACACAAAGCACCAACAGTGTGTGGGATATGAAATGGGTAATCTGCAAGATTACAGTATGAAACACCCCCCTCTCCCACTCACACTTTCCCCTGTTATGACCCTTGAAAGATAATGGCTTAGTTCAAATTGATATATATGAAAATTTTATGAGTACATTTCCTTTTATTAAGGAGCATATAATCAAAGTTAAAAGAAAAAATATATTTTCACCCTTTTTAAGTCAATGAACATTGGTAGCAGCTTTGTTGTCCAGACTTCAAAATTTTAGCAAAGCTTCAATTTTAAAAAGTCTAGGATTTCCCAAGAAATTTAACTTGAGATGTAAGATCTAGTTTAGTGGGTGGGGATTCATTCTTGGACACTACCTTTGAATTTGTTATACCTTTATGCTTTAGGAAATATGCTGAAGGTCTCTGTGCTAGAATATATTGTAATTTAGTCTCATGTATTTTCATGCCAGAACTGGAGAAATCACCACAAGAGAAGTATGGAGACCAATTAGATTTACTGTGAGCACACACTGAGTAAAAGTCTGCTTACCACCTGATCTCTATAAGCCATTCTTTAACCTGTAATCTAATAGGCATTTTGGATCTTCTAGTACTAGTGCCACTTGTACAAACAACAAATATGATAACAACAAAAGTCTGATTATTTCCCTTCTGCCATGTACAGTCAGCCTGGTAAATATCTGTAGGTCTTTTTGTGGAAGAAATTTTAACAGTAAAGAATTTTAACAGTAAAGAATTTTGACAATTTGCTTTTTGAAGAGGACTTTGATTCCCATTCATTCAAGGTGTTCTGGGTTTCACAAGTGACTCAAAACTGGGAATTAACTGAGGGCAGTGATACTCAATTTTTGTGACTCAAATTAGACTTTGGTTTGTCCAGAAATATTCTTTATATGCAGATCAACTAAAATTTTAGTAAACTACCCATCTACTTTGTTTCTAGGGACACCATGATCAACTAGAAAATGCCATAGGCCTTTTTGTATCAGACTATTCTAATAAGTTATTTTGATTCCTCTTTCCATCACAGTGACTATTATGGTTTGAATATGAGGTGGTATCCCCCATAAAAAGTTTATGTTAGATGATATGTTCAGGTATGAAATAATAAGAGCTCTGACCTAATCAGTGGATTAATCTATTTGATAGATTAATAATTTAAATGAATTACTGGATAATAACTGTAGGCAGGTAGGGCAGGGCTGAAGGAAATGTGTCACCTCAGGCTATTCCTGGGGATTGATTATATTTTGTTCCTCCCTCTCTCTCTCTTTCTCTCTCCTTCCTGGCTGCCATGAGCTGAGAAGTGGTCCTTTGCCACATCTTTTTGCCATGATGATCTGCCAAATCTCAGACCCAGAGCAATGTAGCTGACTGACCATGGGCTAATACATCTGAAACCATGCTCCAAAATACTGTTTTGTTTTGTTTTGTTTTGTTTAAGGTATTTTGGTCACAGGGATGCAGAGCAAGCTAACACAGTGAGCATATCTTTCTTGCCCTTAATGGTTACCACCATTTGACACCTGCATTCATTACTAACATACGATTTGGGGATGCTGGTTTGGTCGCAGCACTCCTCACTCTAATTTTTGACACAGACAAGAAAGATCAAAGAATTCTTTAAGCGTATTAGCACACCTTCACGATTTTTTATTTCTTACAGATAAAGTGAAACATATGTCCTTGGAACCATCTCAGGATTGGTAAGCAGCCTCGCAAGGTAAATCCCCTCTAACATACCAATTTTCCTAAACCCTCAAATAATTCCTCTAGGTCAAAACAGTTCTGAGTATTCATTTAGTATAGGCCACTGGTTCTTATTTTTGCTTACCAAATTATTAAAACTCATCCTAACCCTTGAACTAGAACTTTGAATGTTCAACCTTGCCTTACTTGGATTATATCAATTTATTTATATTTATCCAGCTTTGTGTTCTTCCCTTCATTTTACTTATGTGTTTAATATCCATTTTTGACACAGTCCTCAGATTTCTGTGTGTCTAACTTGCAAAAATCATGCAGTCAGTTCTTTTGGTGCACAGTTGCACCCAGATATTGTATCTCATCCTCAGGGCTCCCCAGTTCAGGAAATTAAGTATAGTTATGGATCTTGAAGCAAATACGCACAGAGGAGGTGTATCCTGAGGAAGATCAATAGCACCTTTCAAAGAAATTATATCATAGAGACTATTGCAAGCATTTGTTCTTTTTTGTGTGCTCTCCAAACTTTTAGGATGTGCAGTTTTGTCTGGTTTTGCAATATCTGACATTACTTTTTCAAATATTTCTTTTCCATTCTTTCTTTTCCTTCCTTTCTTCCTTCCTTTTCTCTCCTCCTTTCTTTCTCTTTATTTTCTTTTCATCCGTTCTTTACTCTCTTCCAATGCTAGTCTGTGGGTCTCTTCTGTGTTCTAAGTTCAGCAATATACTTTTTGGCCATGCAGAGTTTGCTATTGAGTCTATTTAAGACATTCTTCTTTTCTGTTCATTTTTTAAAAAAATATTTCTAACTATTTTGTTTATTGATTATAGTTTCTAACTCCCTGCTTATAATATCCATCATTGTCCATGTTGTCGACCACTTTTTTATTAGAACCCATATAAATCATAGTTCTTCTAACTCCCTCATTGATAATTCCAAAACCACCTTTCATTCCTTCTTTTCTCTCATTACCTTTTCCTCATAATATTTGTCACAATTTTAACAGATGATGAGACAGGATTTAACATTCAGGATGTTTATTAGGAAGTGCTGCTAATATCAGAGTCTGAAGAGGACTATGGATAGAGGGACTGAACAAAGAGAAGTGCAGTATACTGCAGGCCTGGCAGCATTAGCCCCATCTACCAGAAGGTCTGGAGCTGAAATAGCTCATCTAAGTTTTCAGGTGTTGGGTTGAAATGGCTGAGCTTTTATACCTGTGACTCAGGCATTCATCAAAGGTGGGCCACTGCTGGAAGAGTGGAGCCTTGAAGGAGCCTTTGTACCTGAGGCAATGTCATTCTTACATTTCTTTGATTTTAGTATTTGTATGTATACTTAAGCAACTAAAGTCTTTTATGATTTTTACACACACACACACATACACATTTGACTACCTTTTACCACTAGACATAAAATTTGTCTCTTGTTGTCTTGCTCTTTTTTTCCCTCAAAGGTGTCATTGACTTGCTTCTACATCTAATAATTTGCAGGATAGGTGCTCACATAATATCTAAAATGACTTTAGTTGGCTTTCTGCACTATAGAAACAGATTATTTGTATACACAGTCTAGAAAGTGATTTCAATACAGATTGTGATATTGGATTGTTCTATATTCCTTAACCCAAAGAGAAATCATGACTGTGAAGCCATATGACATCAGTTGAAAGAATCATGCTTGCATTCCAAGGAAATTCTTCATATTCTCCAAGAGATATTTCAGATGAGGGATGAGTGAAGCTCTTACTGCTCTTTAACATCTTACAGTAGGAAAAGTCAGCATGTTTTGAAACTGGTAACTATTTCTGCTGTCCTCTTGATCATAAACTCACCATTATTTTCACTTTCAGTTTCCTTGTTTCTCCTTGGTCTAACTTATGAATTTCTAATAAGCAAGTTATTAGGTTACTATTATCTTTTTCTTTGTAATATGCTTTTAAGTATAAATAACAGTAGAATAAGCATTATATTCTAACCTATAAATCACAAAATTGCGAATAGAAGTAGCTTAGTCACTTGCCCAGAGTTACAGAACTAGTAGAGGACCTAATCAAGTTTAAGGCACAGGCTGATTTAATTCAAGTTCATTCCCATAAATATTATGCCAAAATGCAATTATGTCAAGGAAATAATTAAAATATTTAGTGCTCTTTCACATCAGTATTTTTTGAAAAATAATATGCATTGTGAAAGGAGTTAAATACATTTAAAAAAAAACATGTTTTGAATGTCTGTGTGAACCTGTGTTAGCCCTGATATATTTTCTTTTCAAGTTCTCTATAAACTCTAGTAATATCTGAGGAAAAATAAAGAACCTGGATAATTATCTAGTCTGCTAGTTCACATATTTTATGAAGAATAAAACACTCTAGGTAGCTGCTTAGGGTGAAGTTTTATTTTTTCATTGTAAGTTGATCTTCCTAACCCTTTAACCTTCTGGATACCCTTTATATATTTAGGATATCTTCCCTCTTGTGGACATCTCTCCTTAGAAGGGAAACTGCATGTGCTTTTTTTAATTTTTATTTTTTAATAATATCTTTTTTTTGTTTGTTTTTAGTTGTAGATGGACACAATGTCTTTATTTTATTGCTTTGTATGTGGTGCTGAGGATCGAACCCAGGGCCTCACGCATGCGAGGCAAGCTCTCTGCTGCTGAGCTACAATCTCAGCTCTGCATGCGCTTTTGCATATCCTATGTAAGGCACAAGCATGTGACCTATTTTTATGTAATTATACTAGAGATCTCAGTTTGAAAGGAAGTGGAAGTATCATCTATGACATCCGTGTAGGGATGGAGGGGAGCTCAGAGAGGAGGCAAATTGCAGAGCCAGAGAATTCAGAGACATCCCTTATGTTATTGTGCACATAGTTCCTGGATATGTATTTGCAAACCTGACTCCTTATATTCCCAATGACCCTCCTCTTTACCTAGTATCTTTAATACATTATTTTCTGCTTAAGTAGGCTACATTGGTTTTTCTTGTTTTAAGTATGAATTCTGAATATTACTTTTGGGCAAAAGTTGTTATAGTGACCATTTATGCATTAACTAAAGAAGATGGCTACAAATGAAAAGAATTAATATTAGAAGGGAAAATAGCATTTTCCTTAATAGGTCTTCATTAAATCTACAATGTTCTTATATTGCTTTTCTGTTAATAAAATCTTTAAATTTGCCTTAATTTAACTTGTCAACTCTCAATTCTGTTTGTAATATAGTTCTATGAAATATAAGAGTTAATACATATAAAAGAATAATCACTTACAATTTTTGGTATGTTAAAATGGAAAAGATCCACAGCATAAAGAGACACATCAGCTGCAATGTTTTATTAGAAATTTGTGAAAAATGGTATCTTTTCTCATAGAATTCATAAAATATATGTTTTTACAAAAGTCATTAATTTCTCATCTTCAGAAGAAAAGACAGATTGCCCTTCGTTTGTGTTCAGACTCTGTTCTTGCTTGGCATCAAATAATTAAGAGAGAACCAAAATTAATTCACCAGCCTCCCCAATCAACATGCCTATTTCATCTTTCTTGTTTTCACTATAAAAATAAAAGGGAGATTTTTAATTATTCTGTGCACATTTTCAGTGTACATGGACTTAATGAGATTCTGAGAGTCTGAACTCTGATTTGAACTCTTGGAATCATTTGATATAGTTCCTTAAATCTTTTTAAATTAGAACTAATTTGCAGAAACTTCCATTTCACTTTTTATTTCAGCAACAGATCATCAAAATACTTTGCTGCTTCTTTTGTCTTTACAGGTATACAGCTAACAGAAGAAATTAGAATATTATTTTTGTGAGTAACTTTTCCATAAATGTTAGCATAAATTGTAAGTTAACAAGAAATCTTATCAGGAAACAGTTTAAATGAATACCATTGCATAAAGTAACACTATAAAATTAATTCTCTAAATAAATATATTAAGTTCATAAATATGTGTATTACTGTTATATACATATATATCTATGTGTATACAGACACATGGATATATGTGTGTAGAGGAATATCTTTGAAATTAATCAAATCAAAACAAATATAAAATAATAATTGCATAATTATACTTTAAAATTAAATAAAAATTATTTCCTGAAATATCAATGTAAAATTAAATGTAATTTTTCCACTCAAATTTATGAAATATAAGTAAACATTATGATGCTATGATTAAAATGATGACAAAATAGTATATTTCAAAAGCAAATACATTTAGTTATTTAGTTTGCTTAAAGTGAATATATCTAGGAACCCAGTTAGCTAAAAATAAACAAGCTACCCAGTTTGACTATTGATACCTAATATTCTTTTTTATTGGTTCTTTTTAGCTATATATAATAGTAGAATTCATTCTGATATAATTGTAGAATCATGGAATATATCTTATGATGGTGGGATGCACTGTGGTGTATTCATATAAGTACACAGAAAAATTATTTTGCATTCACTCTGCTGTATTTTCCTTTCCTATCCTCCCCTCCTTTCACTTCATTCCCCTTTGTCTAATCTACTGAATATATGATCTTCCCCTTTTCACCCTTATTGGGGGTTAGTTTCCACATATCAGGAAAAATATTCAACCTTTGGTTTTGGGGATTGACTTATTTAACTTAGCACCGTAGTCTCACGTCATCTATTTACTGGCAGAAATTATAAAGTCCTTCTTCTTTATGACTGAGTAATATTCCATTGTGTATATATAACACACTTTCTTCATCCATTCACCTGTTGAAGAGCATCTAGATTGGTTTTGGTTCCATAGCTTAACTATCATGTGTATTGAGCTGTTATAAACATTGATGTGGCTGCATCACTGTAGTATGTTAATTTTAACTTGTTTGGACAGATACACAGGAGTGGTAAAACTGGATCAAATGGTGGTTCCATTCCTAGTTTTTTGAGGAAACTCCATACTGCTTTCCAGAGTGGTTACATTTATTTGTAGTCCCACCAGCAATGATTGAGTGTACCTTTTTTCCCACATGCTTGCCAACATTTATTGTTACTTACATTGTTGGTAATTGCCAATCTGACTGGAGTGAGATGACATCTCAGTGTAGTTTTAATTTCTACTTCGCTAATTGCTTACAATGTTGCATATTTTTTCATATATTTGCTGTTATTTTGAGAAGTGTCTGTTTGGTTCCTTTGTCCATTTATTGATTGGGTTATTTATTTTTATAATGCTGTTTTTTGAGTTCTTAGAAGACCAGTGGAACAGTATAGAAGACACAGAGATAAACTCACAAAAATACAGTTACTACATACTTGATAAAGGTGCTAAAAACATACATTGGAGAAAAGATAGCCTCTTCAACACATGGTGCCCGGAAAACTGGAAATCTTTTTGTAGTAGAATGATATTTAACTCCTATCCCTCACGCTGCACAAAAATCAACTCAAAGTAGATCAAAGACCTAGGAATTAGACCAGAAACCTTGTACATGTTAGAAGAAAATGTAGACCCAACACTCCAACATATTAACTCAGGAACTTACTTCCTTAACAAGACATCTAAAATGCAAGAAGTAAAATTAATAAACAGCAAATGGGATGTTATCAAACTAAAAAGCTTCCTTGACAGAAAAGGAAACAATCAAGAACATGAAAACAAACAGAATGAAAGAAAATCTTTGCCACTTGCATCACAGATAAATTATTAATTTCAGGTTCTATACCTGATATTCTTTAGAATTTGTTTCTCAGTATATTTTCAATAGAATTATGTCCAGAATTGTGTTTGTAATTAAATATTTCCCCTTACATCTGAAATTTAGAGTCATTCATGATATATATTTTAAAAGTGGAAAAGTAGTTTTAGAATATTGTTTCCATGGAGGGCAGGAAGATAAGAGAAATATATTTAGCATAACCATGTAATAAATAACTCCATTGGGAAATATCCATCTAAAGTTGAGTTTTTGTTTGGATTTGGAAATTCCTATCTATATTTGAGCTACCATTATCAAAACCAACATTGTATTTTTCTTGTTCCTTTAAATCCTTTTATATACACAATTGATATCATTTTATATAAAATCTCAAATAGTAATCTTCCCTAATCCTCCCCTCTACACCATGTTCCCCATGAGACTTATCACAATCTCGCTTTTATTAGCTTATGTTAGCATATCTTCTCCAACAGAATTGCATATTTCTCTGTAGACATTAGAGATGCTTATATTTTTGTAATTGAAAGAAGCAGTATACTATCTAATTCAGTACATACATAGCTAAGACCTGTGGGTGGCTATGATGTCACTCCAGGGACAATATTTAACAAAGCTAGCCTTTAGACCATATATTTTTTCGATATTATTGAAGTGTTAATTTTATTTTTACTTTTCCAAAAGTCATATTTACAAAGAATTATAAAATTGTACTCTAAACAGTTTAAAGGGAGTACTTATTCAAACTTTGGAAAATAAAGATTTTCTTAACCATGACAATTCAGAAGTCAGAAAAAACAATAGAATTTTTGAATATACATGTATATATACACACATATATACACACATATATAAAATAAGAAATTTTGTGTATATATACACACACATTTATATATATACATATATATAGTGTGTATGTCTATATATATATATATAGTTTTCTAAAGCAGAACATCATATAAGAAACAATTAGGAAATAATTTAGTTATAATAGTATAATACCAGTGACAGGGGAATGATTACTATCTAAACTGTAACAAAAAGTTTTAAATTTTAACCAAAACATAACTACAAAGATAAAAATAAAATGAGAGTGAGATATCAATCATATTCATTAGATTAGAAAAGTTAAAATAGAAATATGTAACTTGGTGATTGTGGAAATGCAGAAACATGAACATTCTTATCTTTTTCTGGAAGACAATTATACTTTGCACAAATTGTCTGATGGTAACTATTAAAATACATATACATCTATATACAACAAATGCATCAATGGAAATATATTCCCCAAAATCAAAATACCAGGGTATAAATACAAATACAAATGATTAACGATTTGAATATAGTTTTGAATATAGGAAAAATGTTCATGAAAATGCACATTAATACAGGAATACCTGACTGGTCTGTATTATAGAATAACCACTCTGTGTACCATAGCTCTTAAATTAAAGCTCTAATGATTGTTGGATTGTTGTGGGGTAAAAATGAGTGAAAAACCCAACATGAAGAAAAAGATCTATAATCTATCTTCATATCCATAATATTTTATAAATCTATCAATGCTAAATCCATGTTGTGGGTATTTTTAAATGTAAATAAAAGCACAATACTTTCTGGATTCTAAATATGACATACTTATAATATAGATAGTAAGGTATTTATACCATTACAGAAACATTTATTGATATTATAAGCTCCGATTATCAAGTTGGTGTTCCACAAAAGCTCAGGAGAAAGCAGCAGGCATTTTATGTTTTTTCCACAGGTCTTTCTATAGCTGCAAAGAATAATGTCCTATATTTTACTTCAGTCTTCCAAATATTATGCAAAGATAAATGTATACCAGATTTTCTTATGGAATCAGTAGTTATATTTGTATAGATATAGCATGGAAAAATTAATACTTATTGGGTTAATGTGGGTAGGAATAAAGGATTCAAGAAAAATGGAAAAGCAGACTATTAATATTGAGAGAAAAATAGTTGTTCTAAAACATCTATACATAGTTACATACTATGATCTTATTTATCTAAGATTGTTTATATACAGATGTGTACACACAAGTACATGTAGTATATACTATGAATTTATTTATGTCTGCATGTGTTTATCTAATACATATTTTGATAAATTTATTTTTAATCAACAGAAAAAATGACTTTAAACTGAGTCAAGTAAATATTTTTGGGTGAAGGAAATGAATTTCAGAATAATATCTAGATTATGATTATTGCAATAAAAGAGTTCACCATATTGTGAAAAATAAAATGTGTTAGTGTGTTTCAATTGTTTGTAGCTGAAAGTATACATATATGTAACAGATAAGTGAAATAAGAGATGAATCGAGGCATAAATATTATGAAAATACCAGTAAAAATTATAATTTCAAGCTACTATCTTAATTTCAGCCTTCTCTCCCTCCAAAAATGTATTGTTATTTATCTTTAGATTTCAAACGTTTCTAATAATATATAATATACATCAATCAATATTATTATTAAATATCAAGAGTAACTACAGTTTACAATTTACAAGCATATATAAAATATTATAAATGCTCTGGCTATATGAATTGCTTTCCTAAATTAAGTTTCTATTAAATGCTAGGCACCATGACTTTGGAAAACATAAACTAATTTGCATTGAGGCAATTTCTTTACATAGATTCATTTAACATTTCATGCAAAATGAGTAACTATTAAGGCTGAGAATAGATGAAATGAGATGAATTTCATCAATAACGATGCTTGATTTATTTTGATTGGAAAACCATGATGGTACACCCAGTTAAGCAGTCAACAGTTAAGCAGCTGAGCCAGTTATCTTTAAACACCAGAATTGCATGCCAAAAGGAAATTCAGATGAGCCCAGAAATGAAGGACCTATGGCAGAGACCACCATTCAGTTTCAGTGACAAAATGATATGATGGAAGCATCCTCAATGAAGCCTTTTCTGCTATCACTTTTATGAATATGCTTTTATCCACATGAAAATGAATACTATTGACTAAAGTAGATATTGCATTGGATACAGAATTAGCTCAGAACTTATTTTTATTTATCACACATACATATTCATGTACATGTATTTAAAAGGTACATACATGCTGACAAGTTGCTTTTAAAGAAAATTTCTTGTTCCATTTTAACAACTATAAATGTCACATCAGAACAGCCACTGCATATATGTGGGGTATGTGTATATTTCCTTTGTGCACATGTATCTGTTTATGGCTTCAATTTATTCATTTTATATATTATTTTATTAATGAATTTTCTAAAATAAAAAAGAAATAATATTTAATACACTATTGGCAATTTACAAATAATTGGCACTGTATAAAGTGAGAATACATATATTCCCTAATCTCAATTTGTATATAAATTACAGAGTAATGTATTATAAACCTGGACTATGAAATTTTTATTTTTCATGTACATGTTGCAATATTTTGCAAAATTTTGGCTGAAATAAAAAAGAAATAATTGAATAGTTATTGCATTTAACCATAAATATATTAAATTTAGAAATTTAAGACATGTAATATTGAAAAGAAAAACTAAAACTTAAATATCTCACTCCTTTTCTATGTCTACGAGGAAAGAAACAGCAAAGAAACCATGACCACAACTGCAAACCAAGTGAGAGAAGCCATCACATTTTTGTTGTTAAGATTATGATAAATGCTATAAAGGTGCAAATGTTTTATATGAAATGAAGATTAAGTTAACATATCTAGATAAGGCACTTCATGCATGACTGTTAAAATAATGCTTATTTCAATATTTTTATGCTAATTTGAGTTCAGATGGAGTTCAAAAGACAGTGATTTATGATCACAAAAGAATATTTGCCTCAGAAAGATTTTAAATAAGTTTGCCAGCCCAGGAAACTGCTGTTTATTAGATTAATGGTGAGTTTCATGACACTAAGGAAGCAAGCGAGGTGGATGTTGACTTTTCTGCTTGACATTTTAAAAAATGATCGTCCCTTGTGAAAATATTGAAAAAGGACTATTGAAGCCAATGTGCAAACTGTCCATATCCTTTTGTGTGGTTCCTCTTATTACATGTGCTTGTTCTCTCTTTTTATCTGTTTCCCTGTATCCCAAACTATTATCAATGTTTGATTTATTAATAAATACATAAACTTTAAAATTAATTCAGTCACTCATTTGCATATTAAATTTTTATACAATGGTTGATATTTCAAACTTGACTTTACCTTCTGAAGTGATTTGAGATAGGAGTGTTGAGGATGGGGACAACCACACAGAAATCCTTCTCAGGAATAGAAGGCACATAGATATTGTTGTTCGCTTCAGAATAAAAGGAGAGAGTTAAACGAAATAGTAAGGGACAGAAATAAAATAATTCTCCTTACTAACACAATGAAAGAAATCAAAACATCCGTCAAGGAAATAGACTTGGAAAATGGTGAAGCATTAACAATTGATTCTTCATTCCTCTGCTTATTGTTACTATTTTCAAAGGAGATAAATTAGAATGTTTTGTAGGTAACATCCCTAAGTCACATGAAGAAACTGCCGCACACTGAAATAATGCATGGTAAATATGTCTTCATGAAAACCACTTATATATTACATTTGATGAAATTCGCTTTTTAAAAGTTATATAGTGTATATATTTATATTTTACAGAAAAGACCTGACAAAACTTTTATTTCTATTGAAAAATCTGAATAGTAAAGCTGACAAGTTTTCAATAAGTTTTTCATTACCTTCTACTGTATCACTGTCAGAGCATCAGAATCTTTTTCAATGATAAACAGCTCTTTTCTTCACTTGGTTCTATCCCAATGTCTCTGTAGATTCTGACTTCTTTTCCTCTCAAATACATTACAATCCAAAACAAGGCAAATCAAATGAGATAAGACCAGTAGAGAATTAGTTTTCAGTGATCTTATTTGCAATCCAAATTGCAAAACTGAACAATTCTCTCACATTCTTCAATAGTATCACTCATACTTTTATAAATGACATAAAATTCAAATATACTAAATTGGCTTCAGTGAATGCTAATGGGGGAGAGAGAGTATTATGGTTTGGATGTTAGGTGTCTCCCAAAAGTTCATGTGTGAGACAATGAAAAAAGATTTAAAGGAGAAATGTTTGGATTGTGAAAGCCAAATGATTAGATTGTGAATTAATTCCCTGATATGGATTAACTGAGTGGTAACTGAAGTCAGGTGGGGTGTGGCTGGAGGAGGTGAGTCATTGGGGGCATTGCTTTTGGGTATATATTTTGAATCTGACAAGTGGAGTCTTTCCCTGCTCCTGATCATAGTTTGAGCTGCTTGCCTCCACCACACTTTTCCTCCATGATGTTCTGACTTATCTAGAGTCCCAAGGAATGGAGCTGGCTGTCTATGGTCTGAGACCTCAAACTGTGAGTTCCTAAATAAACTTTTCCTCCCCTAAAATTGTTATGGTTAAAACTTTTAGTCACAGCAGTGTAAAAGCTGACTAAAACAGAAGGATAAATGTAGGGAATAAGGAAGTCAGTTATCTGACATTTTGGCTATAGATTTGGAACCCATATACTCAATATATAAACACAAATGAATTTTCATAGTAATATGTGTTTTCATTCCAAACATGGATAATGAAAAACAAATGGACAACATAAATTTCACCATATGTCTTTCTTCCATTTTACCTAAAAATATTCAGTGCTTGGCTAACTTTATAAGATTAAAGAATATAAGTACAATATTTTATAATTTCTCTCCCTTTTTTTTGCATCCTAAAATGAATTCTGATAATGATTCTTAAGTGCTACCTTTTCTTAAGTTGATTTCATTAACTTACCATTATCATTTGTAACAAAACTGAAGGATATTAATGGGAGTGGTTCAAGTGTCCAGAATCCAGGTCTTTATCTTTATAAAAGATAAACAATTAGGAAAAACTCTATGAGGAGAATAATGTATAGATACTTGAAAAAATATAAAGCTCTACTTTATTACTTATATTTGAAATAAACCCAAATAGATCAAAATTTAACACAACTAATCAAAAAATTGCTAAGAAATTATGGCTACTGAAAATAATAATCTCTAGAAGGAGAGAGCCTTTCTAAATTTTGACTTATGAATAATAATTATAAGCTATTAAAATTATAAATTTGACTATATTATATATTTATATGTAGAAAAAACTCATAAACAAAGTCAGATGTGAAAGATAAACTGAAATAATGGGTTCATAGTACATATGACAAATGAAAGCAATTTCTTTTATATATAAAGAAGTTTTGCAATCAATAAGAAAAACAGGAATAAGAAAATAATGAATAATTGTCTATAGATCTGATTAAATGTAAACTGAAGAAAAAGACCCAATTTATTAATAAAGAATGAATAAAAATTTCTTAATATGATATGCATTTATATACATAAATGATCAAAGTAGATACAACTCACTTTTATGTATTTAGAAGTTAATTATATTCTCATATTATACCAATATCTCTGCTACTATTCATTCAGTCTTTGATGTGTTCATTTATTCACTTAACAAACATTAATGGAGTGTCAAATGCAGCACACACTGTTCTAGCTATTGAGTATAATACAGTAAACAAATCATAATTCCTGCTCTCAGTGCTTGTATTTTAGTAGGGGAAAAAGAAGCAAAACTAAGACAGAAGTAAATATGCCACACAATGCCATAATGTAATATATGCTTCATAGCACACATCACTATTAACATTTAATGACAAAATAAGTAAGTAAAATAAAAATCTCAATAGAAGTGTTGTTTGAATATGATGGAGAGAGAAGGCATTTTTAAGGATTTGACTTTAGAAACAGACTTGAAAAATGTGAAGAATTTTATCATAAAATGCCTGAGGAAATAGCAAATAGAGCATTTCTAGCCTGGTTGCTCATTTGGTTCGTTATGTTTAATAATACATGCAGAAGCTAGACTAAAATAAGGGGAATAAAGAAAATGGGTAGAAAATGACATGAGATAGGGCCTACAGGCAAATCCTATAAGAGCATCAGGGATTATTTTTAGTTTGTCAATGCAATCTGTGTGTGTGTGTGTGTGTGTGTGTGTGTGTGTGTGTGTGAGAGAGAGAGAGAGAGAGAGAGAGAGAGAGAGAGAAAATCACTTAGCATTAGTCCATACTCCACTTATTTGGAAGGAAGGGGTCTGTGAATGATAATCCAAAATTTGTGAACTAATTGATTATTAATTGTTGGTGTTATGTGAGCAGCAGATAAATACAAGAGTTAGTGACAACCAGTGGCTAAAGTTATACAAGTGGCAGTAATTAGCAAATTATTTAGAGTATGAAATGTTATAGATAACAGAGAATAAGAAAGTCCTGAGGCCTGGGGCTGTGGCTCAGCGGTAGAGCGCTTGCCTTGCATGCGTGAGGCAGTGGGTTTGCTCCTCAGCACCACATAAAAATAAATAAAATAAAGATATTGTGTCCACCTACAACTAAAAAAATATTTAAAAAAAGAGAAAGTCCTGAGAATAGGGTCAAACACCCAAATATTCAGTAGCAGTGGGGAAAAAAATAAAAAGGCAAGACAAGCAGAGAAGGCATCTCCAGAGAGGGAATGCTAAATATCAGGAATGCTAAATCACCTGAGAGCTGGTGTTTTTTTATGGCATAATTTTTTGAAATTCATAGTTATTATGCCAGATTAATTATAATAACAAGCTTATGTTCTTTCTTCCTAATATCCTTTAGATAACTTCTGATACAGATGTTTCAACTTAGTCTTTTGAGGAAGCATGATTTTTCCAGAGTTTGCTTCTAAAAAGGCTGGAGAATTTTCTGCCAGTTGTGATTTTTCTCATTCTTATATACATAAGTGAATTTTAAAAATACGTCTTCAGTTAACCTGGTTTCCAAAATGTTTTGACAATAATACAAAACTTAATGGATTTAATCTGTGTTGCTGGTTATCTCCAATCCAATTCATGTAAAATTTAAAAGAAGTATAATTTGCAATTTTTTCCATGTATATAACATTATTATAGAGCAAAATGTAGAAGTTCCTTTTGCCACCTTTTTTCCTCAGAGAGTTCCAAAGCTATCTTTCTAATATCCCTCTATATTTGTACATCATGAATTTGTTCTTAACTTGATAGTTTTGCATTTGAAAACTATATTTTCATCACTAATATTTTTGCTATAATACTTAAGTAATTAATAATTCATTATATTTATGGGCTGAATAATTTACCATTACTCCAAAGATAAAATGATGAAAAACTATTGGACGGTTAAAAGAAAAAAAAAGTAATAATAGGAAGAATAAACTCACACTGTCACACTGACCTTCAAGTTTGACGACTTTATACCACTATGAGGTATGATGACTAATATAATTTCAAAGTGATTCCATTCTAGAGTGACTCTTGACATAATGTAGCAATTAATATTTTGGAAACACATTTGATTAAAGCCACTACAGAAAAATATTTTTTCTCAAAATTTTGTATCTCACTTTCTTGTACTAAAATAGTTTGTATGATATTGTAACCAGAGTCCTTGGCCAGACATCTGCCTCTAGGATATCTCCAAAACTCGGGTCTGACCACTCATCCCAAAAACCAAAAGAAAAAGTAATGGTGAAAAGCAGGAAAGAAGCTACTCCTACATCCATATCTGGAAGGCAAATGAGATCAAGCGTCAGCCCTGCCTTGAGGGGGACCTGACATGAGCTTTAGGTTTAAATAGAAGAAGAACTGGGGCAAGGAAAAAGAGGTGTACATAATTAAGTAGTCTTGGACAAATGGTGGGTTGGTTTATCATTATGTCAGTTCTGTTTCTGTGAGGTGATCCCAGAGATGTCCTTATCTCTTGAGGGGCTGTCCTCATTTCTTCCTGGGATGTTTATCTATCAGTACTGCAACCCTGGAAGCAGGGTAGCTTGATTCCAGTGAGACAGCTACTCCTGCTTAGAGTGGCAGCTCCATATCTTCACTGATCCTGGAAGGTATAGGGAAATAACTGGAGACTTCTAGGCACTGCTCTAGGAGGCCTGGAAGTTGCAAAATCTGGGTGTTGGATATCCCTAAAATATCTTTAAAATACCTTAGATACTCTTACATTGATGTCTTAAGTCTTGAAGTGACAAATTATCAGCTTTGGGCAAATCCTTCTTAAATGATTAACATGTGCAGAACTGAGCAGGAATCTGACCCAAAGTTTAAGGTAATGAAGAAGACAGACACAGAATGAAGGCAGGGATTCCATGTTTTGTCCCACTTTTAGCTATCCACTGGGCATCTGTAGCCTCAAGTGAAGATTAAGGGCTTTTTAGCAACAGCAGCCTTTCTAAGCTTCTGTAATAATATCACCTATTTGAATTATTGATGAACATTTTATATTAAATTTAGCAATAAATTTGACATGTGTATGTAGAAAATGGAGATAGTTGTTTTTCTTTTTCTTTTACTAAAATATGTCAAATTAAGACAGTCTAAATTGCTTTCAAATGCAAAGAATTATGAACACAGACAATTTTTTCAAAATAATTTGGCATACTGAGTATATAAACATCTCTAGAAAAATCATGGTTTTTGAAATTGTGTGCAAATATCATCAGGTATTATTAATTTTTTCTAGTGAAGAAACTACATCTTATCATTTTCTAATAAATAGAGAGCCAAGAAGTATTCTTTTGGAAGTCTGTATTGTCCCATTTAATAATTCAAGGCCATTGCATAGGTAATGTGTTGTTAAAGAGTGAATAATACAAATAACACAACCTGTAACAGGGGCTCCCTTGAAATTTTTTTTGCCTCTACCTCTTCTTTTGCCCTTCCACCCCTCCTTAATCTTTTGGTTGAAGAGAGCCCCCCCCCACACACACACACAGATGATTCTATGGTAAATAGTATTATTACATCACTGACCAACATAAAGCACATAAATAAACTTTCAGGAAAGTAATGTGTCTAAAATGAAAACATAGGAGCTGGCCCCACAGGGTTAGAGTTCTCTGCTATGTCCTAGAGAAGACACAAGCCCTAGCTGACAAAGGACTATCCCAGCCTGCAGTTTCACTGGCTCATTTCCCTCCCCATAAAAGTCCTTTGCAAGACTGTGTCCTCAAATAGAGCTTTGAGAAGCCAACCCCTCTATCCTATTTATGGCCAGCTTTGAATAAACCTGATTCCTCCCCACCAACTCCTGTGTGCTATATTTCGATCACTTTAAGTAGTGGACAGCCTGGACATTTGAATCCAGTAAGAAGTTTAGCTTGATTTTTTGCTGCTGATTCCCACCATTGCTCTTAAATGGTGGGCCCACAAAGTCGCTGGCACATGAAGAATATGCTGTTTCTGAATATATTTTGGACTTATCAGTGGCCTTCAAAACCTGAGGAACCACATTTAGTTTTCAACTTAACAATGAGAACCTACTTGGAATCAAAAACAACTAATACTCTGGTCCACTACTTCCATTTCTGTGCATAACATCCAATAAGGCGTTATCAAGCTTAGAAGTGACTAAGGACTTAGCAGTACACTGAGCTTGCCTAAACTTTACACAGATTTCTTTCTGACTGGAGGCTTCTGACCTCCCTTATCTTAGAGTATTTAAAGAACTTGCAATTGAAATTTTTTCATTACCCCTTTGATATGTAAATGTTTTCCCAGCCTTTAATCAGTTTTACAACCCAAAAGTGTCTTTCTCTCAAGAACTTGGGAGCCATCTTTTTGAAATATAATCATTAAGAAAGACAGTATTTCTGAGTCTCTGTGGATGGATAGCAACCTAACTTCAATAAGAGACAATCAGTAAACACAGATGCCCAATAATCACATTACAGAATCTCCACTGGAACATCCTCTCCCTTTTCAGGAAACTCTCGAATGCTGTTGTGAGAATATAATATAGTACAGCTATTATGGAAAACAGTATAGATTATTCAAAAAATTAAAAATAGAACTACCATATACCCAGCAATCCAGCCTTTGGGTGTATTTCCAAAGGAAGTTAAATCACTATGTCCAAGAGATATCTGCTATCCCATGTTCACTGTAGCATGAGCCAAATTAATGGAGTCAGCCTGCAACTCATCATTAATGGATGAATGGAGAAGAAAATATGTATGTATGCACAATGAAATACTATTCAGCTTTTAAAAAATAAGGAAACTCCGTCATTTGTGATAAACCAGAGCACATTATATTTAGTGAAATAAACCAGTGGAAAAAAGAAAAATACTTCATGATCTTGTCATCAGAGCAAGTCTGAGGAGGTCCCAGAGAAGAGACCCTCAACACAGGAAAATAGAGTCCTTGAGTGCATGATGGAAAGGAATTTCAGCATGCATAAGATACTGAGGCACAAAAATTTTCCTAAGAAAGTAAGAAGAACACGTTCAAACAAGAGTGTGGGCTATTTAGAAACTGAGAAACGCTTTTGGGGTCTGAGCCTCTTCTTTTAAAAGAAACTTGGTGAGGAGTGGACATGGCAAGGTATATAGGAATGACATCAGTTTGGTGATCACAAAAAGGTTTAAGGTCATCTGGCAATTCTCAGCATCCATAGGTTGATGTCTTTTCCACTATAAAATCAACAGATAATGTTGGGAAAGGACTCCCATATTATAGTTATAGATTTTGTGTCTCCCTTTGTTCCATCTATTCTAAAAATAGATGTATTAGTAGAACAATTAAAAGTGCACAGGGTAATTGGCATAAATGGATGAATTTCTAGTAACTTTAAGATTGGGATTGAAAATTTGTAGGTTTTCCAGAAATTTGGGGTGCCAGGCCTGGGAGTGAGAACTTGCTTGGTTGGGAAGGAACAATAGGAGTAACAGTAGGAGGACAAGTCTTTCTGATTAAAGTCATTGTTTCCCTTTCCTTCCTTTTGTCTCCTGGTTACCTATCTTTTTATATTTCTTCTATCCTACCCCAGTCTCATGTATATGTGAGATTTTAAAAAGTCAAACTCACAGAAACAGAGAGTAAAATATGGTAATTTATAGAAGTTGACGGTGAGGGATTAAGAGAGTTATTGGTCAAAGGACACAAAATTTCAATTAGTAGGAGAAAGTTCAGTAGACTTATTGATATCATACTAACTATAGTTATTAAAAATACATTAAATAGTTGAAAATTGCTAAGAGTAGATTATGAGTGTACTCACCTCAAAAAATAGTATATGAGGTAAAGCATATGTTAGTTTGATTTAGCCATTCCACAATCCATACTGTTAAATAAAATATATAGGATTTCATTGATTTGGACAGAGCTCCCACAATGGGCCCAACAGATCAAGATGAACTGGAATTACTCTGGAAGGTCCAGGCTGCACCAAGCTGACACTAACTTGCTTAACTGACCTTTCAAGAAAACAGAAGAAAACAAGATAACAACCAAATCCCCAAACAGGACAGCTTTAGCTGGTAGGATAAGGAAGTCTTCTTTGCTTTAACATTTACATAGTAGATAATTCTGAAATAGTCAATCTGAATTTTGTTCTTTGTGTCTTTTTTCTTCAGCCCTTTCCTGCCTATTAAGCCAACTTACTTTACATAATGATATATTGCTCAATTCTGGAATCATGAGTCAATTATATTTTGACTATATTTGTTGTAATTTTATCTTTTGTGTGTGTGTATATATAGACATACCTATATATATTTATCTAATGTCAAATTTATATAAAAATATTTATGTACATATATATTCAAAATACAGAATCTCAAAGGATCATGATATGTACCATAAATATTTATAATTTTTGAATTTATTCTTTTTTGATGTTCATGACAGTAGAGTATATTTTGACATATTATACATACATGGAGTATAACTTATTCTAATTAGGATCCTATTCTTGTGTTTATACATGATGTGGAGTTTCACTGCTGGTATATTCATATATGAACATAAGAAAGTTATGTCTGATTCATTTTACTGTCTTTCCTATTCCTGTCCCTTTTTAACTTGTCAGTTAAAGCAGCAACTCTCCTCTATTTTTTTAAATAGTTGAGATCCATCTTTGTCCCATATTGCAGTTATCTTGGTGACCACTGCAATAGCCTTGAATAAAGTTTTCTTGAAGAATTTGACTTCATGTAGCGCAATTTTTCTTTGAGAGTACAAAAATTATTCCAATTCTCCTTTCATTCTCCTTTTCTCCTCTAGTTTTCAACCACAGTTTTTCTCTTTTGTTCTAAAGATACCAAATATCTCAAATCTTCTTTCATGGAAGATGGACAACAGCTTTCCTTTACTACCACACTCACATACTTGCAAACACACACGTGCTTACATCCCTTTATAAACAGAATCATCATAATCATCTTCAGCAAGTCAGGGAATCTAAAGATGCTACATCAGTGGATGAAGGTATCTATAATAATTTCATATGCTATACCTGCCCTGGAGCAACCAGTCTTAGAATGTGGTCATTCCAGAAAGCAAACACAGAAAAACAACAAAGACTTATAATTCATACATTCAATGAATGAAAATATTGTGCAGTTTTCTCATTTTCATTGGAAGCTTATTTTCATTTTCTTAATAAACTACAAAGGTATTATTATTAGCGGTTATGTTTATCATCATATGATTACTCAGAAGATATTTTATGAAAAGTTATTTTTGGCAAATGCTTAAAACATCTTAAGTTTCTGTATGGAAACGACTTCAGAAAAAACATTAAATACTTCCTTTAGTTGAAAATGAAGTGCCTGTCACATGATAACTTTGGGAGCATTAAGCATTGTCACTTACAAATATCTGGAGTCTATATTTGGAACTATGAATAATGACCCTGATATACCAAAAACTCTCCTGCAACATAACAGCAAGAAATGTTTGCTAAAATATGTAGCTGAATTTTGGAAAATATCCTTAAGACATCAAAGAGAAAATTGAAAGCAAGAATAAAAAGAGGTAATAAGAGTTTAAAGATATAATAATAGCTCAATGGTGGAGCATTTACTTCACAGGCACAAGGTCCTGAGAGCAATTCCCAGCACTGCAAAAACCCAAAACAAATAAACAAACAAACAAACAAAAATAATGACCCTTATAGTCCTGAGACAATCCTGTCTTCAGGACAATGGAGTTTTAATTTTACTGGATTAGCAGGATAAGAAAGGCCTTGGGCAGGTCTTCATGCACAGAGTTGAAGACTAGATACATTCCACTCATATTGCACAAATAAAATCTGAAACACAAAGTTATCTTTCCAGGTAAGTTACCTTTTAAAATAGCTCAAGTACTAAGTGGACCAGACACAAATATACCCATTGACAGAAGATAGAATGAAAAGTTTTCTTTTGCTTGGTTCAAGTTCTGGAGATACAAGATTCTACAAAGGCAATTTATAAGTATAGGCTCATCTTCAAAATACTAGAGCTTTATAATCAAACAGAATTATTTGATGTCAAATCCTCTTAATATATATTACAGACAGAATATTTACAAGTTTGAGTGAAATATTAAGCATAACTATCTTCAAAATCTGGTTGTTTGCCCACTTAGACTTATCTACTTTATTCTACACATTATTTTATTATAACTGATTTTTAAATTTTCTTCTTTTTCAGCAGTTTATCCTCTCCTTCTATTTATCTTCTTTACTTTTTGGAAAGAAAAATCAAATATATTCACATTAATCTTCTGCTTAGAATTCTCTTTTGGAACCTTATTCTTCATAGAAAATATCCAAGATGAGTTTATTATGCTATGATAACATTTTAGAGCCTTACAGTAGGTATAATATAAGAATGCTGAATGTATACTTAACTACAAGCTAAAGAATGCTAAGACATTTACTGTTAATGGAATATGGGAATACTATGTAAGTGTGGAACCAAAATAAGTTCTTAAAGTTTCTCATATTTGACTTTTTTGAATTTAAAAAATTATTTTAATTTATTTAAAAATATTATAATCAATTACTTTGCAATTATTTTATATGCACTATATTTAAATTTTAGAGACCTCAAAAGTAATCAATTTTTTAATAAACATTTTATCTTTGTCATACTTTACAGTGTTTCATATAGTACAACTTCTCTTGATAAAGCTACATTATTTAAATCTCAAGTACATGAATTTAAAATAAAGATTCATGAATACTAGAATCAGGAAATTAAATTGAGAACCATTTTAGTGTTTAAGTAAAATAATATACATATAATTGTCTATAAACTTTACAAACTTCTTGATTTAGTCATTTTTCTGTGTAAGGTAGGATTATACTTCATAAACAATCATTTTGATTTTTTCTTTTGAAAGTAATCATTTAACAAAAAATATGATGATAAACTTCAATTAATCTTATTCATGAAAATTCATGTAGTAATTACCTTAAATCATTTTTTTTCCTCAAGAGTTCTTAAAATCAATTAAATGGAATATATTTCACAAGAAAATCTAGCTGTATATTTTTAGAGTAAACAGGATATATCTTGACATGATAGGTTGCTTTCATCTTCTTTCCTATGGAACTGAACAGACACTAATGGCCTTGTCACAAGTTCCCTCTTAACACATCCATGTATATTTAAAGATTTTTCTTTTTATTGTAAATTCTGTTTGAAAATATGTGAAATGATTTTGGCATGACCCAGAACTGAGTTACCTTTTAAAATAAGGATGTAGCAATTCATTGAAGACTTTAATAGGGCATACCTGTATAACAAAAAATTTTATACAAAGTATCTACACATAAGAATTTGTTAAAAATAAGATCCATTTGATCCACAATCAATTCTTGTATATATTGTCTTTGCTTTTCAAAATAAGAAAGCAACTATTAAGATTGATAAATTATCCAAACTTTAACTATTATAATTGCATATTGCTAACTTAAACATAAGTGAAATCTTCACAAAAGGAAGTTTCAGGAAAAAAACTCAAAGGAAGAAATCAGGAAGTATACAGTGGCACCTGTATATTTTTGTCTGAGAGTTGGGTTGTATAGGGAGACACTATAAAGCCTGGTTGCCTTGATGCAGAATCAGAATAAGAGAGAATGGTGGGGTAGGTGCACCTTCTTCTTTGGGACCATCCATGTGACCAAGGAAAGGCAGAGAAGCACTATGGTGTATCTAGATAAACGTATTAATGTACGGTCTGAAATGTACTCATGAGTCTTCAATTTCAGAAAACAAAGATTCAAGCACACCCAAAATTTTGTGACCTTAATATTATTGGGCTCCTAACTTGAAGAGCACTGACATTTGAACCCAAGGAGGTCTTAGAGTCGAAATTGAAGACCAAGGAAGCTACAATGTCATTAGGTATCAGGGCTCGAGGATATTTTCCAAAAGGTCAATTTTGGACAGTCTCATGATGGTGAATAAAATGAAGCTAGATCTCAATGTCAAGAAATACAATGGATGATATACCTGAAGCAGAAAATTAATAGTAATTTAAAGTATGAAATGAGATTAGAGTGTTGAGAAAAACTCTGGAAAAGAGGTATTACTATTATATTTTAATTTGGCTTATAAAAACCCTGCTTAATTGAAGTAAATTCTGATTTAGTGATATTGTTAGTTGCTATTAGTTGCAATTTTAAGATGACATTTGAGTTATAGGAAAAAAATAAATTTGTAATTGAGCACACACTACTAAACAATGGATTATGCTTCTCAAAAGAACAAGTGATCCCTTGTCTCCTCAGATTTAAGCTATCAAGGAAGTTGTTCTTTCAGCTCAGTCTTTGCTCCATTACTGAGTAGATAAATGCTCATATCAACCAATGTCAGGAATTTATTGTCCTGGATGTTGTCTTGGATCAGCTTGGCATGTGAGAATACTGCTGAAGCAAGGAAGTCACTCTGACCTTCTGCCTTTCTTCCCTGAAGAAGAGTCATAAATTCTCTGACCTACCATGCTTGAAAGTGAGTCATAAAGACCCTTATTCCAGGAATCTGCCCTATATTCAAAAGATAATAAGAAACTTAACAGGCCTTGCTAGGTTCTTCCCAGTTTCTTACAAATAAGTCATGCCTCCTTTCTGTGAAATCACATTTGCAATAATGTCAATTCTTGATCTGAGTATAAAGATTTTACCTGGATCTTTGGATCTGCATTTCTGAAGACTTCCAGATCATGAAAAATTTTGATGAAATGAATCTGGTATGCTTTTCTCTTGCTTAAATGTCTTTTGTTAGTGTATCATCCCATAACAAAATCCTACACGTACCTTGTGATGGGTTAATGCAATAAACTTACTTTCTCCCTCCCAATAGTATGAGAAATATGTACCACTCATCTCCTTTTAAAAGCTCTTTTAACTTGATTGACAAAGTTGAAAATTCTTTACCTTTGATAAAAGGATGAGGCATAGCAATCTTTCAGTATTTGCGGGATTGGTTCCGGGAATCTCTAGTTGATACACCAATCTGGGGAATCTTAAGTCCTTCATATAACATGCCTTAATATTTGCATATAACCTACACAATCCTCTCATATACTTTAAATAACCTGTAGGTTACTTATCTGCCTAACACAATGTAAATGCTGTGTAAATAGTTGTTATTCTGAATTGTTTATGGAATAATGATAAGAAAAATGCCAGTACTGGTTCAGTACAAGTACAGTTCTATTTTTCTGAATATTTTTTTTCCTGTGGCTGGTTGAGTTTGTGAATACAGACCTTGCAGGTATAGAGGGCTAACTATATAAGAAAATTTTTAACTAATATAGAATTTAAAGGGAAAATTTTGGATGTCAAAAGTACTGTATTCTATATACTCAAAAGAAAATTTTACACTCTTATCCACTTGGAGATGATACCAGAAGGATCTACACTAACAAACTTTACAAACTGGTTTATATTTGCCATTTATTTGCCTTTTCAAGGGTTCACAGTCCTATGGCCATAAAGTCCTGTTCCTTTATCTTATCATTCTCTAAAACTGTACTGTTCTTTGTTGAAGATGCTGTATAAATTCAAATTCGAAGACATCACTCAAGAACTAGTCATTTTGTGGGTGTCTCCCAGGTATATTTGAAATATGAATATTAAGAAACTTATTTGATTTTCTCTTGTTCATTAGTAATTTATAACAGGGGTTTATCTGTTTCACCTAAAAACCTTAGGCGATTTTTCTTCCTTTCACTTCATTATCTCGTGTACACTGGTAGTAATGGTGAGATTGTGATTCCCAGGTAGAGACCATGATTTCATAATTCCGTCTTAAATGGTTGAATGTATAAGTTTTCTAAGTGTTAAATGACTACCCTCTTGCTGTTTAAATTTTCTCCCAAGGGGGAAAAAAAAAGCATAATTTGTGCTTTTTTTAGGTTAGCCTGAGAGAAGCCATAGAGAGAAAAATAAAGAAGAAAGAAAAAAATATGAGACAAACAATAAGTTACATAAATAAAGAGCAAAATTTATAAATCAGAACAGCAAAGTAGAAAGAAAGAGAATATAGAGGGAGAGTGGAAGAAAGAGGTATGGGAGAAAAAATATTTATAGGTATATTTTCTGAGTGAGTTTGACAATAGAGTATTAAATGTCCCAGGTATTTAGAGCAATTTAAGAAAATCTGATTATGAAGTATTAGGTACTGACAAGGTATAGGCACTTCCTAAAGATATATTCTCATATATAAATCATAGTAATACTACACTTTTTCAAAAAAGAATTTCATATATGAATATATCCATGAAACAAATAGAGGCAGATGTTTCCATTTCTTTATATCTTGGGGGTCTCACATTTCAGAACCACTTACACACAGAGGTGCCTACAAAGATCAGAAGAACAGTGAAGAAAAAAATACCAAAACAAACCTGCAGTGAACTTGCATGAGGACAGAGTCCAGACCAGAGTTCTCCTAACCTCCCCAAGCTCCTCTGGTTCCTGAGAAATGTAGCTGTAGGCATTCTCTTCTTATTACTTAGACATAAACAAAACAAGGAGAAAAAATACCAAAGCTGAATTTCTAATAATGCTCTGTTAGGAAATACACATGTTCACATCACATTGTGTTGTTATTTTGAAACTTACAGTCATTGATTTTCAAAGCTCATGCCAAACAGTGACGAATGATGGGAAATAAACAGAGATGTATGTCCTCTGAAGGTGGTATATTAAGAGAGAAAATTTAATTACACTATGTATATGTTTCCAAAGGCTATTCTTTATTACCAAGAAAGACAAGAACATGCCCCAAAACAACAACAACAAAACATCTAGGGTCAGCCAACTTCCAGATAAACCAAGCACACAATTGCAGAAAACAAATACCACTTAATAGTAACAAACCCAGGGTGCCTTGGCATCCCTCAGACGTGAGGACCACACTCAAGAGGCTTGGTTACCCTCCCGACCTGGATCGTCTATCCACGACCTTCCCAACAAGGCACATTACTTTTAGTAAATCATATAAAATAATGTTTTGATAAATGATACTGAAGGGATTCCTAAAATATCACCCTTAAGTTTGTCACCATGTCACATTAATTACTCACAGCTATAAGAAATTAAAGATCCTCCAATACAGGAAAAATTTCATTTACCCTGCATCTGTGTAAAATATGGCATACAACTTCCCCTTTTCAAGAAAATTTAATTCTACAATGGAAATTTTTATTCATAAAGATATTTGTATTAGGAAAAGAGCTACTCTCAAATTTTATTACCCAAGAATCTTTTATCTACAGGACAAGGCCATCTTTATTCTCCCATATATTGTTTCCACACACCATCACATAAGTTGTCTATACCATTCCCCAGAAGTCTCAGTCCCTATACCCTTCTGTAGCACAGTATGCTATACAACCTTTAATTATCTGGTTCTTTGAGTTTGTGTTTTGGAGAGATTCCAGTGTATAAATATGTAATTAAAATTATTCTTATCCTGCTAATTGCCTTATGACAATTTAATTTGTATTTCAGGCAAAAAAATCTAAGAAGATCAATGAAAGTAACTTTTCCCCCCCCTGTAATACAGTCATCCTTTGGCATCTGGGTCAGGAGCACAAGGAATTTGCTCCCAAGGATTCCAAAATCTATGGATGTTCAAGTCCCTTATAAAAAATAGCATAGAATTTTCATATAGCCTACACAAACATCTTCTCATATGTTTTAGATCACTTTCACATGACTTATAATATCTAATACAATGTACATATTATATAAATAGTTGTTATGCTATATTGTTTATGTAATTATGACAAGGAAAAAGGCTGTACATATTTGATACAGATAAATTCTTTCCTAATATTTTTGGTCCAAGGTTAATTGATTCTACAGATATAGGACCCATGGATATAAAAGACTGATTGCACTTTTTTTTTCTTTTCTTTTCTTTTCTTTTTTTTTTTTTTTTTTTTT
>PVHX01010823.1:0-67837 GCA_004024805.1 Geosciurus inauris | reverse complement strand
ATTTTTATCCAAGGACTTGAAATATTTATAAATTAGAAGAACTAATATAGTGATTCTAAATTAACTGATATCAATGTTCCCAGGGTCATTTGTAAAACCACAAAGAAACATGATATATCTATGGATTATATAGTTTAAAGGGTCATTTTATTTACATTGTCTCATTTTCAAACAATGCTAAATTGTTATCCTCACTTCATAGGAGAAGAAAAAGGCCTAGTTAGATTGAGATTAGAAATTTGAACGCTTGTTTTGACTTTGACATCCTGGGAGAAATTTGCAGTATTAATATACTAGACCTGTGTTGAATTAGAAATTACAAAAATTACAAATGTAAGTGGTTTGGTACCGGGGATTGAACTCGGGGGCACTTGACCACTGAGCCACATCCCCAGCCCTATTTTGTGTTTTATGTAGAGACAGGGTCTCACTGAGTTGCTTAGTGCCTCACCCTTGCTGAGGCTGGCTTTGAACTCGTGATTCTCCTGTCTCAGCCTCCCATAGTGCAGGGATTACAGACGTGCGCCACCTCGCCTGGCTACAAATGTAAGTCTTAAAATACACTTCAGTACTCAATACGTATGCAATAAGGAATGATACTAATTTTTAACATAGTATAAGTATGATGGTATAAATATAAAATTCTAGGACATTAAAAATGAACTAAACATGAACTAAACAAATAAAAATAATACTGATACTATTTCATAGTTGGATTTGTGGGAGTAGGAACTATTCCTTTATATTCATCAGCCCCATCAGACCATTTGTTATTTTAATCTTTTTTTTTTAATATTTTTTTTAGTTATAGATGGACACAATGTCTTTATTTTATTGCTTTGTATGTGGTGCCGAGGATCGAACCCAGGGCCTCACGCATGCGAGGCAAGCGCTCTACCGCTGAGCTACAATCCCAGCCCCTGTTATTTTAATCTTAAAATATCTCGCAGAGTTAGCTGCAAGATTACTCCCCTAATAACCTGCTCTTTCAACCAGGTAAGCCCCTCTAGAATACAGAAATTCTGGAATTGTCCTCTGTTGCTTAGTGCTAGAGATGGATGAATCATTGTTTAAACCAGGATATTTAATTAAACTATTATTGAAATAAATATTCTTAAGACTCAATCTAATATTTACATCTTACAAACTGCCTATACCAGATAGGTTTTACTCATTATGATTCCTTTCTCACTATATAAAACCAGTCAAAATTGCATTGATTCTAAGCCATACCTATTGTCTAGTTAAAGCCCTTTTTATATTTATTATTACAAAAGCCACAAGTCATCTCATTCCTTCTTTCACACTTGCTGTAATGAGCTTTTTGACATGATTGTATACTTCCCCCTTCTCAAAGTTCTGCTAAATAAAAATGCATACTTTTCATGACATATGAGGCCCTTTGGAGTTGTTACTACTGCGTTCCTGGTTGCCTTCTCTGTGCTGCAGTTACTTATGATCATCGTTGTACCTGTTCTTGGTATGTAGTGCCTTTTGCATTTGTGTACCTGGAAAACTCAGAACTCATTCTTAAAGTCCAAAAGCCATTGAGCCTGCCTTTAGCTCTTCTAAGTAGAGTTAGGAATTTAACTATGTAAGCAACCACTGCATTTTGTACATTCCTTTATTATAGCACTGATTAAATAGAGAATTATTTGTAAATATGAATTTTATATAAGTCTAAGATCTGCCTGAAACTGAGTTTCAGAATTGCCTTGCTTATAACAGATACTTTGAAAGTCTACATAAAAGAAAGACAAATATTATTAGAAATTGAAACTATTTATATTTTGTCCATAGTAACTTCTTCAGACAGGATATTTAATCAACTGGGATATTCATATTTCTCACTATTTCTTGAGGTGGAAATTTACTCTCAGAAATGAAGTAATGACTTTTTTAAAAGTACGAAGTAGTCTATCATTTTTAAAATATATCATTAGCTGTATGCTGGATATTAAGTACTGAAAGCAAAATATAACAAACATATTTCCTTTTCTTGGACTTCTTGGAATTTATACATATCAAAAGCAGAAAAACTATCTTGTGAAGTAGTCATGGACATCAAGATGTGTATCAAATGCTTCTTTATGTGCTAAGTACAGTGCCAGGCATTTCACATGCATTATCTCATCTGATTGACCAAATGCTGGTGTTTATTTCTTTACTGTTGAGGAAGCTGAGACAATGGTTAATGTATCCAAGCTTACAATAAGATTTGACTGTAAGGTTTATGTGATTATAAGCACACACAATCATATTTTACATTAGTTTTCATAGAATTATACTTAAATGTTCTAAAATGAGCACATCTGGAAGGGGCTTCATAGATGCTGTTGAACATTACCATGATCTCACTTTGCTTGAAAATTTTAACAGTAATTACATAAACATTGGCACTTACAGATTCCCTCTTAGTGAGCATATTCATTTATATACCATAGCTGTGAATATTTGAAAAGTAAGTTTATGACCTATTATCTGTTTTCCTATATACAAAGTGTTGTAATTTTATCACTGGATATAAAATACTGGCCAAGGCTGGCAGCAAATACAGAGAGCCAACTTTTTGGCATAGATCTCTGATTTTCTGGCAAAACTCTTAGCAATGTAAAAGCTGTTATTGAGAGCATATTGTGATGATACATCATGTCAATATTTGTTTGGCTGAGTAACACTTGGATTTAATAAATTCTTAAATGCAGTTTACAACTGATGAGCTGTTTTAGAAATAAACTGTATGTATTGTTTGTTGTCAGTACCACAAACATTTTGACAAGTCTTAAATGGAGTTACTAGCTTCAGTTTTTGTTTTTAAGATAAATGTATGCACAGCTTAGGACTTTTGCAGTTATCCTTGGATACCCATATTATGTAGGAATGAAACTTAAGAGACAGTGGATGAATGAATGAGCAAACCACAAAGCTAAATTACCAAAAGGATTGTAAAGAAGGTCGCATTGTGTTTGTAGGAAGCTACATCCTTGAGCCTGGAAAGATGGTTTCTCAAAACAATGAGAAATGCAGGCCTTGGACAGCTGTGGGCATTGTGACATTTCTGATGACTTGCAGTCAATTCTATACACTTAGTAAATTTAATCTTGAAGTTCTGTAATCCTGCCATTTGAATTGGAGTAGAGAGCAAAAGAAGAAAAAGACTCCTCTTTTCAGAGAGTACTGAGGGCTTAACTGGATGCTTTGCAATATGGAAATAATTATATTCCAAATATCTTGACTTAATTTTTAAATGATACCTATGAAAATATAATTTATGTATTTCACAGAACCATGTATTTGGGGAGAGATCCTCTATAATATAATCTACCTCCCTATGATTTCCAAGTAAGATATATTTTTGAAATCTTTATTTAAAAATATTTTACAGGAGCACTTAGGGAGGCTGAGACAGGAGAATTGTGAGTTCGAAGCCAGCCTCAGCAATGGCGAGGTGCTAAGCAACTCAGTGAGACCCTGCCTCTACATAAAACACAAAATAGGGCTGGGGATGTGACTCAGTGGTTGAGTGCCCCTGAGTTCAATCTCCAGTACCAAAAAAAAGATTTTACAGGAACTTTAATGAAGCCAGCCAGATTCCAAAGATGCCATCCTCTTACTGTGAATAAACAAATAAATGTAAAATTCCAATCTATTACCCTTTACCTTCTGCCTCCTACTTTCCATCCCCACTTCTACCTGCATGAAAAAAACACCTCTTGTTCTGGAAATTTGTTAGATTTTCATAAAATGCACCTTCTTTGATCCATTTTGAAGCATTTTTAAATCAACTAAGTCAGTATTTGGCTTTGTAACCTTATCTTCTATCTGTCTAGACAGACTGCATTTCTTTGCTTTTTGAGTATATGTTTAAACCCTAACTGTAATGCATGTTCTGGTTTCAAACAGTTTCATACATTGTCTCCTATTCTACTTGGCCATACTATTATGTAGTAAATTTAAGTTAACCTTTGCAATCATAGGACTTGAAGAGCGTTTTAGAATAGAATATATATCCCCTGTATTGTCAAATGCAACTGGACTTTAATAAAACTATAATTAGTAGATATTTCTAGACACATTCATAATTGAGCATCAGCCAGAATTTTGTGTCAATGAAATGTATAGTTCAATCTTCTCAGGGTAATTAACATCATCTCTATTTTCACATGTTTCATATCTTGGGATAAAATTAGTTAATAATGAACTTGTAGGGGTTATGTAATTAGTGCCAAATGAATGTGACACATAATGTCACAGTGATCCAAAGAATTATTGAAGGTTGTGCTGTTAGAGAAGACTGCAGGAATGGGGATGATTTGAGCAGGAGCTTCATGAGAAGGCACGTACGAAGGCACTTGTGAATTAGTCAACAAGCATACTTTGAGCACTTAGAGGCTAGACATTGAGCATCAGTGATAGAGAAATGGGATAAAGCGTCCCTGCTTTCATGGAGCTTGCAGGATAATGTGAAAGAAATAGTGAATAAACAAACATAATGGCAAGCTCTATGATTAAAAAAAAAAAAGGCATAGCATTTTAGTTTAGGTGATAATGAACAGATACAATTTTAGGTAAGATGATAAGGAGTGCCCTCATATGAATATAGGAGAATAATATTCCAGAGAGTAGGAAAAAAAATGCAAATTGCCTTATGGAAAAACTCCATTTGTACATAAACAGTATAAGTGAATCCTGCCTTTCAGTTCCTATAGTGCCATCTTGCATGGCTGTTCAGAGAAGTACTCAGAAGGCATCAATTTGAGGAATGTGAAAGGAGCCAATGAAACTGGAATGCAGCTGGACAGGTAAATTAATTAAGAGATAAGATCACAGAGAAAGCAAGGAGCCAAAACTGTAGGAACAAAACTGGATTTCAGAAGTCCAGATAAAGAGATTTTTGTCAGTAAGAGGTAACGATGAATTCGACCAGAGTGGTAGGAAGGACAGTTGGCTCTATAAAAACAAGTTTTATGTCCTTAGATTCAACCAACCACACACAAAATATTTAGGGGAAATTATTTTAATACGTATACTGTTTTTATTCTTATTCCCTAAGCAATTCTATAACTATTTACATAGCATTTATGTTATATTAAGAATTGCAAGTATTGTAGAGATGATTAAAAGTATATAGGAGAATATGAAAATGTTAACCATTTTAAGTAAGGGTCTTGAGCATCCATGGATTTTGGCATCCACTGGGTTCCTGGAACCAGTCCCCCATGAACAACATGGGCTGACTAATTGATTCCTGTTGTATACTTGGTTGTACACCTGAATTTACCAATTGTATATTGGATGTGAGAGAAAAAGAAGAGTAAATGTGCTTTTACCTTTAGGGGCTGAACAATTTATTGGATGAATGGTTTTGCCATTGGGGGGATGAATAGGTTTGGGAAAAGAACAACTTGGAAGGAGTGGCAGGGCTAATGTCAGGAGTTTGTCTTTCGATACCTAAGGAAGGTGATAAACTCTTAATAACAGGCCATCTATTCTTGGCTTTAATACCCTCAACAACTGACAGTATATTGGTTTAAACAGACTTTCAACTTTCAACTTTTAACTGTTCTGTTTAACCATGTTCAGAACTGTAATCAACCTTTTCCCCTTACTTTAAAAATTCCACTGAAGTTACTTAGTAAGTACACCTAAAATTGCTCACAGTATAAAAACATGCCTTACTACAGATTGTCTTAAACCTTTGTAACCTGTGTACCTATATTCTTCATTGACTTTTTGACTCAATACTCTCAGGTTGGCTGAAGTCTATAAAAAGCCTTAAAAAATTGGCTGCTCTTTGGAGAGTGTCATCTGAGTCTTCAGACACCACTACAGGAGCAGGAACTGTCATTTTCCCTCCTCTCTTGCTGTTGCAACCAATAAAGGCTGTTCATTTCCCCCACCTAAAATTACTGAATAATTAAGTCATGTTTTATTATTTTTTTTCTGGCATGGATGAATACACCTGGTATTTGGAACCTTAAATGTAAAGTCTTATAAAATCACTATTAATGTTTCTTTCTGGAAAAGGTAGCACACAGAAACAATTAATATTTATGCAGCTTTTACTGTATATCAGACACCGTGTTATGTTTTATTTAATCACTATAGTCTACGAGCTCAGTAATATTGTTATCATCACACTTCAGGTAAACTAGAACTTTGGAAGTGACTTGGTAAAGTTGACCAGAGTGGTAGGAAGGACAGTTGGCTCTATAAAAACAAGTTTTATGTCCTTAGATTCAACCAACCACACACAAAATATTTAGGGGAAATTATTTTAATATGTATACTGTTTTTATTCTTATTCTTATTAGGTTACACAACTAAAATAGACAGCAAAGGTGTAACTCAGATCTTGCCTGCAGACTTTAGAGAACGCCCTCTTAGTCACTACACTGCATAGCTTCTTTGGTGAGTTAACCTAGTTCAAAACCCAGAAAGATACTGCCTCCCATGGCATCCTCTTCTGCCTCTCTTCTTACTTTCTTACTCATCTTGACCTACCCACTAATCTTTTCATAAATCGTAAAGCCAGTGAGAAAGGAAGGTGACATGGTGCAGATTATGTAGCTGCATCCATATTTTCTCATGGTGGCTCATATCTACCTATTTGTAGTTCTGCATTACTTTATTCAGGCATTTATTCACTGAAGATAAAAGTATTAGATAGCTCTGCTCACTGCCCTTAGGAGTTAAAAGTCCCATGCAGGGACTTGGGAGCAGAGCAGGCTGGCAGCAGTGTCTAACTGCTTCAACCATCTTCTGTTGGTCTCATTGGATGTTCTCATCCTTTGCTTAAAGTCTGACAGATCCCTGTTACTTATTTCTACTCACCTAACTTTAACCTTCATTATGTAACTGAAATGGTGTCTAGTAAAGAGCAGGAGAGCCCCCAGAGGAAGACTAAGGCCAATGTCATTGAATCTGAACATAGGGTAGAATTGTTAATAAAGAGAAAAAGGCAAGGCCAGGAGGCAAGATCATAGCCAGACAAAGGAGAAGGACAAAAATAGAGCCTAGAATTGAAGAACTAAAAGATGGAACTAAAAAATTTTAACTGGAGGTTGCATCAGAAGTTAGGAAGACTGCCAAGCACGGTGGAACATGACTGTAATCCCAGCAGCTGGGAGGCTGAGGCAGGAGGATCACAAATACAAAGCCAGGTTCAGCAAAAGTAATGCACTAAGCAACTTGATGAGACCCTGTCTCTAAATAAAATACAAAATAGGGATAGGGATGTGGCTCAATGATCACATGCCCCTGAGTTCAATCCCTAGCACACACCCCCACCAAAAAGAAAAAAAAAAAAAAGAAATCAGGAAGCCTATAGGAGATTGAAAGGTCAAGGTGCTGTAGGTACGTTGGTGAAGGCATGTCTCACAAAGTGTTTAGAAATTGGACGTTTGGTTTGCCACACTTGCTGTCCCTACCAAGAAGCAGGAGGAAATCTGATTAATTTTACTGTCCTTTCTATTCCCCCTCTCTCTCCCCTCCCTTTGTTCTCTTTTGTCTAATCCAGTGAATTTATATTCTTCCCCTCCCCAACCTCCTTTGTTTTGGGTTAACATCCATCCACATATCAGAGAGAACATTCAGCCTTTGGTTTTTGGGGATTGGCTTATTTTGCTTAGCACGATATTCTCCAGTTCCATCCAATTTACTGGCAAAGGCCATAATTTATTTCTTCTTCATGGCCAAGTAATATTCTATTGTGTGAACAACACCACATTTTCTTTATCCATTCATTGGTTGAAGGATACCTAGGTTGTTTCCATAGTTTGGCTATTGTGAGTTGAGCTGCTGTAAACATTGATGTGGCTGTGTCAGGGTACTATGCTGATTTAAGTCCTTTGGGTATATCTCAAGGAGTGGGATAACTGGGTCAAATGGTGGTTCCATTCCAAGTTTTCTGATGAATCTCCTTACTGCTTTCCATAGTGGTTGCATTAATTTGCAGTCTTACCAACAATGTATAAGAGTAACTTTCTCCCCACATCCTTGCCAATATTTATTGATACTTATATTCTTAATACTTGCCATTCTGACTAGAGTGGGATGGAATCTCAGTGTAGTTTTGATTTGCATTTCCCTAATTGCTAGAGATGTTGAACATTTTTTCATATATTTGTTGACCATTCATATTTATTCTGTGAAGTGCTTGCCTAGTTCTTTTGCCCATTTATTGATTGGATTATTTGTTTGTTTTGGTGTCAAGTTTTTTGATTTATTTGTATAACCTGCAGATTAATTCTCTGAGGTACAGTTGGTAAAGATTTTTTTCCCATTCTGTAGGATTTCCGTTCATGTTCTTGATTGTTTCCTTTGCTGTGAAGAAGCTTTTTAGTTTGACTTTTATGTATGTATGTATGTATGTATGTATGTATGTATGGTACTGAGGATTAAACCCAGTGCCTCACACATGCTAGGAAAGTGCTCTACTATAGAGCTACAACCCTAGCCCCATTTATTGATTCTTTATTTTATTTCTTGTGCATTAGGAGTCTTATTGAGGAAGTTGTTTCCTAAGCCGACATGAAGGAGAGTTGGTCCTACTTCTCTTCTATAAGTACAGGGTCTCTGATCCTAGGTCCTTGGTCCACTTTGAGTTGAGTTTTGTGCAGGGTGAGGGTTCAATTTCTTTCTATTACATATGGCATCACAATACCAGACCTTAAATTATACTACAGAGCTATAGTAACAAAAACAGCATGGTACTGGTACCAAAACAGACATGAAGACCAATGGAACAGAAGACACAGAGACACACCCACACAAATACAGTTATCTTATCCTAGACAGTCACCATAAATGTACACTGGAGAAAAGATAGCCTCTTCAACAAGTGCTGGAAAACTGGAAATCCATATGTAATTCAAAGAAATACTAGTCTTAAAGTATAAGCCTATGTATTAATTTTCTAGAACTAACAAAGCACCAAAAACTGGGAGTGGGTTTACTGAACAACAATTTATTGTTGTACAGCTCAGAAGGTTGGAAGTTCAATATCAAAGTGTCAGCTGGCTTCTCTTTGGTTTGTAGATGATCATCTTCTCCATGTCATTTCACGTCATCTTTCCATCTGCACTGGTCTGTATCCAAATTTCCTTTTATTATAAATACATCAGTCACATTAGATTAGGGCTCTCTCTAATAACCTCATTAATCCAATTTTATCTATAAAAACCCTACCTCAAAATCAGGTTAACTTTTTGAGGTACTAGGGGTTAGGACTCCAGCATATCTTGTTTTACAGGAAACAGAGAATTCAACCTATAACAGCCTACCTCATACCATTTGTTGGTTGCTGCTTTTCAAACTGGGCTGTCAGTTAAATATATAAATTACAAATTGGTGTCCTACATGTTTTTGCATATGTAATTATGATTCACAAATCCAATCTGAAATTTATGAATAAATCTCCATAATTTTAAATAGTCAATTGAATAAAATGGAACAAATAGAAAGGAAAATGAGAAGCATTATTAGTCTGCAGATTTCACTTTATCTCACCACAATCCAAGCACTGGTGAATTGCAAATGTTACTCTGAGTTTTAGTTCCTTTAGGGCTTCCTTTGGAAATTCTGAGGAGTAGAGCAGTGGCCCCAAAGGTAGGTAGCTGAAAAGAAAAGAAGTTTGGGCAAGTAATTCATTTACCTAAGTTTTAATCCCCAATCATCGGCTCAGGTTTTCAACAGCGGCTGAAAGATTTTCTTTGTATGTCATAGCTTTGTATGTGTTTCTGAATACAGTCATAGCATTCCAATGAACAAAATGTTGTTTTCTTGTTTCCAGTAATCAGACTGCTTTCCATTGCCTACATTTCTTAACAAGAGCTCAAACCAGCATTCAACAACTCCTTTATTAAAAAAAAAAAAAGGAAAAAAAGTAAGTACCCAAAATAACCTCTAAAAGAACAAACTGTAAGCAGAAAGAAGCTATTAATGCAGAAGCTTCATATTATATGGGAAATTAAAGCAGCAGAACACATTGTAGTTACATTTCTACTTGTTGAAGAGACTTCAAAATAGATTTTAAAATCTGTCTCTAAAGACCTTCTTTTAAGCAAAATTGGAAAAAAAATTATGATAGACCATATATAAAAATGAACATCCAACTTGCCTGTCAAAGTAATCTCTTTCTTCCTCTTCCCATAGTCAAGGCACAAGATAATTGCCTCCCTGTGATGCTTTGTTATCAAGTTTTCTAAATAAACCACACTCAGGTGACCCCCTTAAGAATAGTCCCTCTAGGAATTGTCCATTGAGTGTCAAAACTATAATTTGTTCCACACACTCTGGGAAAAATACATTTTTTCCCAATATCTAAACTTGATAATTAGATGTGTTTAGTTAGAGTTAAAAATAAAATGAAGTAGAATGTTATCCAGGTACAAATTATTAACCTGGAGTGCTGGCAGAACAAAGTGGGATTTCAAAAAGCAAACCCATATTTTTGGTATAAGTTTTGTGTTTTAGACACTTTACTCAGTGCTTTATGAGACTTACCTCTTTATTCTTCACAATAATCTATTTTCTCATTTCATGGATATTGAGAAAGGTGAAATGATTTATACAAAAGTAAATGATAGGTGTAGGACTTAAACACATGTTTATTTGACTCTGATGTTTATATTCCTTTCACTCAGTTCCAGGAAGTGAGGCATAGAGGAATAGTGCTTAAAAATATGCCAAACTAATTTCTTAACTTGTCATCAGGTGTCATAGTCAGCTTAGGCTGCTGTAATAAAATACTACAGACTGGATGGCTTAAACAACAAACATTTCTCACTGTTATAGTTTGGGTGTGAGGTATCACCCCAAAGCTCACGTGTGAGACAATACAAGAAGGTTCAGAGGAGAAATTATTGGGTTATAAGAGTGTTAACCCAATCAGTGAATTAATCCTCTGATAGGGATTAACTGAGTGATAATTGAAGTGGTAGGGGATGTGGCTGGAGGAGGTGGGCCTGGGAGTGTGGCTTATGCAGTATATATTTTTTAACTGGCAAGTAGAGACCTCTCTCTCTCTTTCTCTCTCTCTCTCCTCTCTGCTTTCTGATCACCATCTGAGCTGCTTCCCTCTGCTACACTCTTCCTCCATGATTTCCTACTTCATCTAGAGCCCCAAAGAATGGAGCTGGCTTTCTATGAACTAAGACTTCTGAAACTGTAAGCCTCAAATAAACTTTCTGTCCTCTACAATTGTTCTGGTTGGGTCCTTTTAGTCACAGCAGTGAAAAACCTGACTAAAACACTCTCAGTTCTAGAAGCTGGGAAACCCAAGGCCAACGTGGCAGGAGATTGAGTTTCAGTGAAGTTGCGAAGGCCCATTTCCTGGTTTGCAGATGGGTGTCTTCTTGTTACATGTCCTTGCATGGCAGATAGCAGAGAAATTCAGAACCAGCTGTTGCATCTCATAAGAGCACTAATCCCCATCATGAGGACCTTCCCCTCTCGACTTAATTGTCTCAAGGCCCCTCCTCCTAATACCATCACATTTGTGGGTAGGATGTCAACATATAAAGTTGGGGGGTACATAGCTATTCAGTTCATAATATCTGTGTTCTTCATGCTTTGGTCCCTGACGTCATTATCAGAATTATATTTCTACTATGCTTTGGCCTAAACCCCAGCTATAAATACTTTGTGGGCATACATCCATACTTTTTGTTCATGCTATTCTTACTGCCTGAAATGCCTATTTCTACTCTTCTTCTTTTTCAAGAGATTTTTTTTAATTTGTTCTAATCAGTTATACATAGCAGCAGAATGCTCTTCAAGTTATTGTACACAAATGGAGCACACTTTTTCATATCTCTGGTTGTACTCAAGTAGGGTCACACCATTTGTGCAATCATACATGTACCTAAGGTAATGATGATCATCTCATTCCACCATTTTTTCTATGCCTCCTCTCCTTTTTCCCTTCCCTCCCCTTTGGCCAATATAAAGTTCCTCTACTCGTTCCATGCCCCCAGCATATGGATTAGCATCCACTTATCAGAGAGAATATTCGGCCTTCGGTTTTTTGGGATTGGCTTACTTTGCTTAGCATGATATTCTCTAACCCTATCCATTAACCTGCAAATGCCATGATTTTATTCTCTTTTATTGCTGAGTAATATTCTATTGTGTATATATACCCCAGTTTCTTTTTTTTCATATTTAATTTATTTATTTGTTCTATTTAGGCTTACATGATAACAGAGTGCAATTTGATTCATTGTACATAGAGGATAATATATCAATTCCCTAGTTGTAAATTATATAGAATCACAACATATATGCAGTCATACATAAAGTTAGGGCTATGATGACCATTATATTCCACCACCTTTACTGTCTCCATGCCCCCTCCCCCTTTACACCCCTGTGAACAGAGTTCCACCATTGTTCCCATGTCCTTCCCCACATTATGGATCAGCATCCACTTATCAATGAGTACATTTGACATTTGGTTTTCTGAGATTGGCTTAGTTCACTTAGTATGATATTCTCCAACTCCAACCATTTACCAGCAAATGCCATAGTTTTATTCCCTTTTATTGCTGAGTAATATTCCATTGTGTATATATACCACAGTTTCTTTATCCAGTCATCTATCGAAGGGCATCTAGGTTGGTTCCACAGTTTAGCTATTGTGAATTAAGCTGCTATAAACATTGGTTACAGCACTGTAGTTTGCTGTTTTTAAGTCTTCTGGGTATAGACCAAGGAGTGGGATACCAGGTTCAAATGGTGGTTCCATTCCAAGTTTTCTAAGGAATCTCCATACTGCTTTCCAGATTGATTGTACCAATTTGTAGTTCCACCAGCAATGTATGAGTGTACCTTTTTCCCCACAACCTCGCCAACACTTATTGTTGTTTGTATTCTTGATGGTTGCCATTCTGACTGGCATGAGATGAAATCTTAGGCTAGTTTTGATTTGCATTTCTCTGATTGCTAGAGATGTTGAACATTTTTTCATATGTCTGTTGATGGATTGTATATCTTCTTCTGTGAAGTTTGTGTTCAGCTCTTTGGCCCATTTATTGACTGGGTTGTTAGTTTTTTTGGTGTTAAGTTTTTTGAGTTCTTTATATATCCTGGAGATGAGTGCTCTATCAGATGTGTGTGTGGCAAAGATTTGTTCCCAGAATGTCGGCTCTCTGTTCACTTCATTGATTATTTCTTTTGCTGAGAAGAAGCTTCTGAGTTTGAATCCATCCCATTTCTTGATTCTTGATTTTACTTCTTGTGCTATAGGAGTCTTGTTAAGGAAGTATGGTCCTAATCCGACATGATGAAGATTTGGCATTGGGTTTCTATTAGGTGTTGGGTCTCTGGTCTGATTCCCAGGTCCTTGATCCACTTTGAGTTGAATTTTGTGCATGGTGAGAGATAGGGGTTTAGTTTCATTTTGCTGCATATGGATTTCCAGTTTTCCCAGCACCATTTGTTGAACAGGCTATCTTTTCTCCAGTGTATGTGTTTGGCTCCTTTATCTAGTATAAGGTAACTGTATGTAAGTGGGTTCATCTCTGTGTCTTCTATTCTATACCATTGGTCTACATGTCTATTTTGGTGCCAGTACCATGCCGTTTTTGTTACTATAGCTTTGTAGTATAGTCTGAGGTCTTGTATTGTGATGCCTCCTGCTTCACTCTTCTTGCTAAGGATTGCTTTGGCTATTCTGGGTCTCTTATTCTTCCAAATGAATTTCATGATTGCCTTTTCTATTTCTATAAGGAACGCCATTAGGATTTTAATTGGGATTGCATTGAGTCTATATAGCGCTTTGGGAAGTATGGCCATTTAGACAATATTGATTCTGCCTATCCAGGAGCATGGGAGATTATTCCATCTTCTAAGGTCTTTTTCAATTTCTTTCTTCAGTGTCTTGTAGTTTGCATTGTAGAGGTCTTTTCACCTCTTTTGTTAAGATTGGTTCAACATATGGAAATCAATTAACATAATACATCAATAGACTTAAAGATAAGAACCATATGATTTTATCAATCGATGCAGAGAAGGCATTTGACAAAATACAACATCCTTTCATGCTCAAAACACTAGAAAAACTTGGGATAGTAGGAACGTACCTCAACTTTGTAAAAGCTATCTATGCTAAACCCAAGGCCAACATCATCCTAAATGGAGAAAAATTGGAATCATTCCCTCTGAAAATGGGAACTAGACAGGGAGGCCCTCTCTCACCACTGCTATTCAACGTAGTCCTTGAAACACTAGCTAGAGCAATTAGACGAAAGAAATTAAAGGGATACGAATTGGAAAAGAAGAACTCAAACTATTATTATTTGTGGACAACATTATTCTATACTTAGAGGATCCAAAAAATTCTACCAGAAAACTTTTAGAATTAATAAATGATTTCAGCAAAGTAGCAGGATATAAAATCAACACCCACAAATCAATTGCCTTTCTATATATCAGTGATAAACCCTCTGAAATAGAAATTAGGAAAACTATCCCATTCACAATAGCCCCAATTTCTTTATCCATTCATCTATTAAAGGGCATCTAGGTTGGTTTCACAGTTTGGCTATTGTGAATTGTGCTGCTAAAAACATTGAAGTGGCTCTGTCACTTCAATGCTGCTTTTAAGTCATTTGGGTATAGACTGAGGAGTGGGTTAGCTGGGTCAAATGGTGGTTCCATTTCAAGTTTTCTAAGGCATCTCCATACTGCTTTCCAGATTGGTTGTACCAATTTGTAGTTTCACCAGCAATGTTGAGTGTATCTTTTCCACCCATATCCTTGCCAACACTTATTGTTGCTTGTTTTCTTGATAACTGCCATTCTGACTGGAGTGAGATGAAATCTTAGTGTAATTTGGATTTGCATTTCTCTAATTGCTAGAGATGTTGAACATTTTTTCATATATTTGTTGATTAATTGTATATCTTCTTCTGAGAAGTGTCTGTTCAGCTCCTTAGCCCATTTATTGACTGGGTTGTTTTTTTTTTTTTCGGTGTTAAATTTTTTGAGTTCTTTATATGTCATGGTGATTAGTGCTCTATCTGATGTGCATGTGGCAAAAATTTGCAATAGATTTTTAACCAGTGTAATATCATTCTCTTAGGAGATTTTTGAGAATTACCTTGGTATCTATGGTTATCACCATGGGGGTGCTATTCTGATAATAAGTGCCCTGGAGTTGGGTCTGCTTAACAATCTGCAGTGCCACATTGTATGGACAGCTCTACACAACAGAGTCACACTGTGTCAGATGCTCATAGTGTACCTATTGAGGGCTCTAATTCTAACCCCTCAAGCCCTATTACCTCCAGGAGGTTTTAGATGTCCCCTGTCCTTGGGCCTAAAATGGTCTGCTGCTTTGCAAAAATTAAGAAACACTTCTTTCTCTCAGTCTGTGCATTTTTGTACTAATGTATTTTGAATTTAATTCTTATTTATCTTTTCTTTTACACACATGATTTTTCTTCCTAGACAGTCTTTCTTTGCTCCTTAAGGATAAGTTTATATTTAATTTTTCCTTTATTCACAATCATAATAGCAAGTATCTATAGAGCATGTATGTGCCAGCCACTGGTTTTAGTGCTTTATGTATTATGTATTAATAATGTTTTTTAATTTTGTATCATGTATACTTTATGTATTATGTGTTAACTTATTTAATCCTCATAATTCTATAGAATATCATTTCCATTTTATAGGTAGAAAGTCTGAGGAAAACAGATGGAATAACTTTTATAAGTGTCAGAACTATGATTCAAACTCTGGGTATTGGGCTCTAGAGTCTGACTGATGCTTTTGGCCAACAAAATTATTGGCTTTACTCAACAAGCATGACTTGAGTATTATCAAACACAAAATTAAAATTTTGATTTCTTAGAAAACATTAACAGAATCTGTTACATAGAGTCATGGAGTAATATGTACAGAGGTCCAAAGATGGTTATGGTTTTGGAGATTTTCCAAAAGGATGAACTAAACTTGAAGCATTAAGTATGAGACAAGGGTGAGGAGAAATAAGGCTGGAGAGTGGGAGGAGACAGGTCATAGAAGAATCAGGTCAAATAGTTTAAATATCATCTTGTATGTAATAGATTACATTGGTCAGCTCTCTATCATTTTGACAAAATACCTGAGATAGTTAACTTAAAAAGAGGTGGTCTTAGATTACAGCTCAATGGTAGAGCGCCTGCCTAGCACATGTGAGGCACTGGGTTCAATCCTCAGCACCACATAAAAATAAAATCATGGTATTGTGTCCATCTACAACTGAAAGAAAAAAATGAAACAAAAAAGAGTAAAGGTTTATTTTGGCTCACAACTTCAAAGGTTCCAATCTCTTGTAAGTTGGCCCATTGATTTTGGCCCTGTGGCAATATAGTTCATTATTATCAGAGTGCTGCTTACCCCATATCAGCTAGAGAGCAAAAAGAAAGGGGAATAGCAGGAGCTAGAATTTCAATTCCCTCTTCAACTCATGACCCAGTGACTTAAAACCACCCAGTAGACTTCACCTCCTAAAGGTTCCACCACCTTCCAATAACATCACAGCCCGGGCACCAAGCCTTCCATACATAGACCTTGGGGACACTGAAGAACTAAACTATAACACAGGTTTTAAGTAAGGGTGATCTGATTAACTAGGCATTTTATAAAGATCACCTTAGCATCTGAGTGAAGATCTGAGGATGAGATTGACCATAGTGAAAGCTGTCAGGAGGTTGTGGTTGTGCAGAGCAAGAGATGTTATTGAGGATGATGATAATTGCTTCAGTCTGTCTATGCTGCTATAAAAAAATGCTGCAGGATGAGTAATTTACACAGAACGGAAATTTATTTGTCCAAGATCAAACCTCTCTGGTTTTGGTGTCTAGTGAGGACAGCTCTCTGCTTCCAATATGTGTCTTGTTCCTGTGTCTTCGCATGGTGGAAAGCTGAAGTGCTCTTTTATAAAGGCCTTAATTTAATTCACTAGGACTTTACTCTCATGACTTAATCACCTTCCAAAGCCCTCATCTCTTAAAACTATCACATTGGTGGGTAAGTTTCAACATAAGGATTTTGAAGGAGATGCAAATATTCAAAGCATAGCAACAATAGTGATGATGAGAGAGGCCTGAATGAAGGCATCAATATTTTGGCCATGTGCTCTTATAAAGTGTCGCCTTTAAACCACACTGATTACCTCATTTTTCACTCACTTTTTAGCATCCACTTAATTTTCCCCACATGGACCATATATCTTGTATTGGGTAAATGGATTACAAATCTAATCTGTATTTTATATTCTCAACATCTTATACTAAGATGAGTGCTGGGCTAGGGATCTTAATATTTGGATTCAGTCCTAGTGTTACTTTTGATTGTGTTACTTAACCTTTATTAATCTGTTTCATTATCTGTATAAATTAGGGTACAGAAAAGGCCAGAAAATGTCAGAAAAGAAGGCATTCATACCTTCTTCAGGGATAATTGTTGCTTATCTTCTGAACACTAAATTAATATTTTATAATGAGTTTAGAAAATGTTAAATGTTTTTATCTTATTTTGACAGCGACTTCCATATTTTTCTTTTGCCTGAAATAAGTTTTATTTTTATTATTTTTTGATTTGTAAGCTAGCCTGGCTCTATCCTTGCTTCACTTCCTTGAGTGTTCTATATGAAGTCAGTGGGATGTGGAATGATGAGCTAATAGCTGAGCCTGGACTATAGTCCTGTCTGATTAGTGTGGCTGGAGGCCAGACCAAACAAAGTGCTACATTTGCACAAAAGATGTCTTCAGACCATGAATTTCAAAGGGGCTACATGGAGGAAGTGATAACTTTAGTAAATCTATATGGTCCTGTTTCCACCTTCTCCTGACCAATAGCCTACTTTGTAGACAGGAGAAGGACATCTGTAAAAAGCATACATGAGGGGAGGGCATGTGCATATGTATGTTGTGTGATATGAGTGGTGTATGTTTGTAATGTATGTATATCTGTTGTGTATATCCATGTTTAGGGCGAAATAAGTATGGGCAGGGAATTCAGTAACAACACAAGCTCCTCTTCCATCCTCATGGAAGCCACCCAGCAGGTAAATGTCTCAAGCTCAGCATATTTTTCCTAGTTAGCTCTTGATACATCTGTGTCCCCAGTCTATTGCGTGTGAACAGACAACATGAACTCTGTATTCTCAGTCTGTGCCCAGTGTGGTGCTTGGCACACAGGAAGAGATATCAATGTGTTGAACTATGTGTGATTACATCAATCCACATTCTTATAATTATTTTGGAGCAGTTACTTCTACTCATCATAACTCTCTTAAATGGAGAAAAAATTGTTTTTAATATATATGGTAGGTACAGTGTTTATATATAAGTGTCTTTGCAATTTGACAAGAAAAGAAAAACACTAAGCGATAAATAGCAATTCATTTAAAAGGAATTGAGATGGCTTATGAGCATATTTAAACATTTGCAAACTTCCTAGATATCAAACAACTAGAAAAACTAGAACTCCAAAATTCACTTGAGGCACAAAATAATACAATGAGATGATATTTTTTCCATCAAAATACCAAACACTCAAATAAAAATGATATTCAGAGTTGGCAAATATTTAAGAAGACACTCTCATAAGAGCAGGGGTAAATGTAAAGTGATACAATCTTTCTGGAGGGTTACTGGTAAATATTATCAAATGTCTTAGTATCTCTTTTTACCCAGAGTTTCCATTTCCAGGAGTTTTTTAAATAAGAAGTAAACAAAGATATGCACAAAGTTTTTTGTACTAGGATATTTATCATAGCATTATTAACATAAGCAAAAGAATAAAACGAATGAGGCAGGCCCTAAGCAACTTAGCAAGACCCTGTCTCAAAATGAAAGATTTAAAAAAAAAAAGCTGGGGATGTGGCCAAGTAGTTAAGTGCCCTGGGTTCAATCCAGAGTTCCAAAAAAAAAAAAAAAGAAGAAAGAAAACAAAAAAATAATAATCTAAATTTTTAATAATAGAGACTCAGGTATGAAACTGTAGCATTCAAAATAAAAAGTAATGCCTTTGATAATATAATTAAATATGATAAATATATAGATACTTCAAAATTCAAGTATATATATATATGATTTTAATTTTTTGAATTGTCCAAGGATTTTATAATGCAAATGCCTTTCACTGTGTTCATATGTGTTTAATTTTAAAAGAGTTCCTATTATCAAATACTCAAAACCAAAAGAATAAAGGTCATTGAGAATATATTAAGATTTTGGAGATAAGTGTTCAATACATTACCTCTAAATATTTATTCGTGAGAAAAATACAACAGATACTCTTCTTCTACTCTCTTATTAAGAATTTTCACATCTATGTTCATCAAGGATATTGGTCTAAAGTTTTCTTTCTTTTATGTGTCTTTGGTTTTGGTATCAGGGTGATACTAGCTTCATAGAATGTATTTGGAAGAGTTCCCTACTTTTCAGTTTCAATAATTGAAAAAATAATTTGAGGAAGATTCATATTAGTTCTTCTTTAAAGATTTGGCGGAACTCTGCTGAGAATCCATCCAGTCCTGAGCTTTTCCTTGTTTGTAGGCTTCTGATGGCTGCTCCAATTTCCTTACTTGAAATTGGCCTGTTTAAATTTTCTATATCCTCTTCTACTTTCTTGCACAGTTCCTTTTGTTTCCGTTGTTTGACAGGTATCTGATCTGCTAGTATTTTTCACTATGCCAGAAGATATTTACAGACACATGTGTTGTTTTAAACCAAGTGGTAATTTTTATTAAGATGGGCCACATCCCCAGCTCTTTTTTTATAAATCTTTTATTTTAAGCTAACAGATTATCATAAAAATTCTTTCAAATATTGAAACATGTAAAGAACAAACTAAAAGTTTATAAAAGTTATCTTCAAGTTGTTTTGCTGTTGGTGTTTTGTGTTTCTTTCCAAACTTGTTTTATGTTTGCATAAAACAGGTATGTTCAATATGTTGATGGTTATTATTTATTTTACAAATATTTATTGAGCATACCTATATTCTAATGCTTGTTTTTGGTACTGAGGGAACACCAGTGATTAAACATATCCCTATCTGAAAGACTTTCAATTTTAATAGGGTAAGTAGCAAACAAATATAACCAGAAAAATCACATAAAATAATCTCAATGATAAGTTCTAGAACAAACAACAAAACCCAATAAGAGAATCACAAATGAGGACAAGGATGGTATAAAGGAAGGCTGTTAGAGACGGCTTCTTTGAGAAGGTATCAATTGAATGGAAACTAATAAAATGGAGAAAGAGCCATGTTCATATCAGAGGGACCACATGCCAGGCAGAGTGAAACATGGGTGTCAGGGCCATGGGGCAGAAACTAATTTGGCATGCTAGAGGAACAGCACAAGGACTGGTGTGAGAATGGAGGGCATAAAGACAAGAGTGAAAGAAAATCAGGTCAGAGCTGTATATGTACCATGGAACCATTTTCTAAGTTTTGCGGATTTTGTTCTAGTGTCATCGAAGATTGTCAAAAGGATTTAGGACAGTGATGCCATCTGATTTCCAGTTTTAAAGAGTACACTGGTTGCTGTAAGGATTGCAAACTGTAGACAGAAAAGAAGATAAGGAAAGAATAACACAGTTTGAAGGCTCTCGCATCAGTGCAGGCAAAATAGAGTTGCTTGGACCAGAAATGAAGGCAATAAGAAGAAATCTGACTATAAATATATTTTATATATAAAAATAGCAGAATCTGCTAAGAAAGAGATGAATCAATGATGACTTCTACTTTCTTGGGTCTGGAAACTGCCTGAACAGAGTTGCCATTTAGTGGGATAACTGAGCAGAAAAAAAAGTGTATATAAAATTTGTTATGGACTTATTGGGCTTCAGATCCCCACTAGGTATCCAAATTCAGGTGTGAAGGAGGTAGTAACAGGTCTGAATTTCAGAGAGGAAGTGTGCCTTAGAGATACAAACTGCATACATACATATAAATGATATTTAGAGCCAAAGAGTTGAATATTACACTTAGAGTGGGTATATTAAAAAAAAAAAAGTGCTTCAAGAATTGTGTCGTGTGGTAATTCAACATTTGAAGTTTGGGAAGGCAAGGGATGATTTGAGAGTGAGACTCAAAAAATATTGCCAGCACTGTATCAGGAAAAGCAAAAGAGTTTGTTCAGCAAGCAACTGATCAGCTGTTTAAAATTCTCTGAAAGGTCTAAAACAAAGAATATACATTGAACATTGAATTTGACACCACAGAATTTTTTTTCATCAGTAAGACTAGTTTCAGTGATATGTTTTCTCTTCATGAATTTGACTACTCTAGATACCTCATGTAAGCAGGATCATGCAGTTATTGTCGTTTTATGACTGTCTTAATTCACTTAGCCTAATATCCTCCAGGTCCATTCATATTGAAGCTATGATATGTCTTTGTATGTCTAAATGATATTCCATTTTATGTACATAACACATTTTCTCTATGCATTCATTGATTGATAGACATTTGAGTTGTTTCCACCTCTTGGTAATGCTGTACTGTTTCCTATATTGGCTGCACCATTTTTTTATTCCTACCAGTAGTGTACAGTGGCTTTGATTTCTTCATGTCCTCACCACTTGTTATTTGTTGTTGTTTTATTTAACAGTAGATATATATATATATATATATATTTTTTTTTTTTTTTTTTGGTACTGAGGATTGAACTCAGGGGCACTCGACCACTGAGCCACGTCCCCAGCCCTATTTTGTGTTTTTTATGTAGAGACAGGGTCTCACTGAGTTGCTTAGTGCCTTGCCATTGCTGAGGCTGGCTTTGAACTCGCGATTCTCCTGTCTCAGCCTCCCTAAGTGCTGGGATTACAGGCTTGAGCCACCGGGCCCGGCTAACAGTAGCTATATTAACGAATGCCAAGCTATCTCATTGTAGCATCTTCATTACCCTTTTGATTAGTGATGCAAAACAGCTTTTCAAGTGCTTGTTGCCCATTTGTCTATCTTGTTTGGAGAAATGTCTATTCAAGTTATTTGCCCCTTTTTAAATCAGGCTGTCTATTTTTTTGTCATTAAGTTGTAGTAGCTCTTCATATATTCTGAACAATAATTCCTTATTGGATGCATGATATACAATTATTTTATCCCATTTAAAAGTCTCCTTTTCATTCGGTTGATTGTAGACATTGTTACACAGTAGTTTATAATTTAAATGTAGTGAATTTTGATGATTTTTACTTTTGTTGCCTGTTTTAGTGTCTCATCCAATAAATCATTACTAAATCCAATGTCATAAAGATTTTCAGCTATGTTTGATAGTTTTAAGAATTTAAGCTAAGGCTTTTACAGTTTTTAAAGCTTATGTTTAAATTTTTGTTTCATTTTTGAGGTGATTTTTTTTGACCATGAAATGAGTCTAACAATTTTTTTGCAGTGGATATTCAATTTTCTCAGCATCATTTGTTCAAAAGACTTCCTTTCACCATTGATTGGTTTCATGAAATTACATGGAGAAATGGATCTAATAAGTTGCAAGGAATGTATTATTTATACAGTCAATTAAACAACATGAGAAAAGTTTGAATTTTGCAGAAATGGGGAGCAACTTTGTACTGCATACCTAAGCTTAATGTGTTACCAACCAAAGTGAAAGGGCTAATTTAATTACCTTATCTGAGATAGCTGCTGTTGTGTTGGTAGCAGAGGAAACTCTGCTTCTCACTTTAGCTGAATCTGTAGCACTGTTATTCAAGTACTCCAAGTTGCTGAGTGTCCTAGGAAAAGCAGCTATATTTTAGATGAGTCTCTTTTATTTGAAGGAAAAAAAATAAATCTATGACAGTTAAATGAGATTTATGAAGAGATCCAGTGACTGCTGTCAGAAATGGAGCCAATGATAATCTCACATGAACTTCAGATAGAAACAGGGAAGCACCTAGATTCAAGGAAGTTTCTCTTTTATTTATTTAAGGCCACATGGCATCTCCTTGTTTTTCTTTTTCTCTTTCTCTTCTTTTTAGTAATTAGGTTCCCCTGCTTATTCCTGAGCAGTCACATATACCAAAAATGACACCCCTGCCTAGATTTTACCTAACCTTTCATTACATTGAAACCAATATCAAACTAATAATAATGATATCAGCAAATAAATGACATCTTTGAGTAACTATGTGGCAAAGGCTATTTTAGGTGCTTCATATGTTTCTAACTCATTTATTCCTCAAAATTACAAATGGTGAGTAGTAACTAAAGTCCTACCAGCAGGCTATTTTCTCCCTTCAGTGGAGATGTCTGGTAAAGGAAAAGCTAAGCATTCAAATTTCTTTGCCAACATTTCCGTTACCAGAACTGCTTATAAATACACTAAAGCTATTTATTAGCAGGAAAATAAGTTTTCATCTTTGAAAGGCTTTTAGCAGGATGTTCTCAGTCAACTTAGGTTGTTTATTGTAAACAAAACTGAAATTTAAGGATTTGGGGTATTTTATTCCCTGGAAAAACTCATGTAAGCTATCTAATCAATAGGGCATAAAAGGAGATGTTTATGTCTATGATTCATTTTTGAGATGACTTTTTCCCATGATACAAGCAAAATGGTAAACCAAATGGTTCCTTATTTATTCTTTTTCAAATATTATATAACAACTTATGCATTGAATATGAACCATAAGACCTAATAGCATGTAAGGCAAAGGACATTTGGAATTCTGCTTTGACAGTTTCCAACATCCCCATGGGAAGAATGTTCACCTGGTCTTGCTATTGCCTCCATGTTTTAAATTATTAGTAAAAAAGGTACCAGTTAGAATTTATCATTTGTACTGAGTCTGATTTAACTGTTCAACTCTTCAGGTTTTGTATTTATTCATGTCTTAAAGAAAAAGTAAGGAATAGAAAATTAAGCAACTTGCTAAAATTCACACCACAAGTTAGTCATTGAGTCAAGGATTGCCTCCACAAAGTCCAACAGAGCCCACTGTATCTGTTGCTATGCTACATTGACCCTATCAAGCCTATATAGCTTCTGATCCAAAATTCTACCAGAGAAAACAATGTCATGGTTAGCTGGCAGACCAGTGATTTACCAATCTTGACTTGTCTAACAAGATCAATTAGAGTAAGGTTCACTACTACCCATTATCTAAGACTGATGTGGAAACAATCCTGACAATGCCTTTAAAAGCTACCTGAGATATTTCTATTAGACTAGTGATTCCATAGATCCCCTTCTTATACCTGCACCCGTGGCCATATGGATGGTATTCTTCCTATGGAAGACATTTCTTCTATTAGAATGCCAACAATAGTAAAAAAAAAAAAAATTACCAAATTTTTGGCCAAAGTTTGAGAAAATTTGTTTAGAATGTATGGTGTTAAGAAGTCTTCATTCATGAAAAACATTTTCATTAGTGATAAATGAAGAATCAAGTTGTAAACTTTTGGCCTTGAAAATGCTCTGATGCTGCCAAAAATGTTTATTACTTCACACTGGTAAACTACTAAAAGCATAATCAGGAAATGTAGTCAGTGCATAAGATATGTACATATGTATACATCCCTATCAGGGACACATTTCTGCCTATTTAGATATTTAAAGTCTTTGAATGGTTTTGTCTATGTATTTTTCTTCTACTTTGATTTCCCAATAAGTCCATCACAGTAAAGTCTATATCTTGGGATTAAAACCAGTCCACAGTTATTAAGAAAAACAGGAAGCAATAAATAACCCCAGCTGACCCTTCTGCATTGTGATTTGTAATAAATGGAGAGCACATCTAATTCCAGTCTCAGCTTTAGAATTAAGGCACATTTGTATTAAGTTATGTCTAACAGAAGCAGATACAATTTGGCACTATTGTGAATCTTTTATTCCTCTTAAAAATTCTATTATCAGATTGGGATGGATTTATCTTTTGCCTGAAGGGAGATGATCAGAGCATTTATAGACTGTGTATATTTGTGAAATTCTTTGCCTAGACTTTTCATTATTAGCACATTTTATATATGCATAAAAATCAAAGTTTTTTGTAAAGGCTAGTTTTCATTTCCAGACATGAATTTATCCATAAATTTATTGCATACAATTGATTCAAGGTGTCTGTATTTGATCACATCCTTAGTGTTTGGAAAACTGTAGTCCAGTTTTTTCCACAATTCTGAGAACAATCATGTTTACCAGGTCAGTTTCCCTTTTCAGGCTGGAGAAGTCACCTAGATTCTTATGTGGAGAAAGGACATTGCATATTTGAAAGACGAAGGAAGATGGATTTAAATCCTTTATTATTTTTTTTTACAGAAAAATAAAATTCTTTTTAAAAATGACACTAAGCATGAACCAAAAAGCATATCGAAATAACTGGGAAAGCTCCTTTTAAAACTTAGCTTCTTTTTTTTTTTTTCTGTCCTTCCGTTATCTCTTTCTGCCCTGCTTTAACTTAATAAAATGAGCAAAGACTGTGTTCTATTGTTTTGTAAACATTATGAACTGTATCCTCATTCTAAGACATAAGCATTCTCCATTTCTTTACATCTGTATCCCTATAAAACTTCTGTACCACACATTAATTTTTGTGAGGTGCTATTTTTATTTCCATGACTAAACAAATGCTTATTTTATTCCTTTGAATTTCCCCTCTATGGATTTTTAAAAATTCACTTCAGCTATTCTCAGGATCCTTGAAAATATATAGTGTCGGCTATGGTACAAATATCATTAGCTTTAAAAATGGTCATTTCCTGGTGAACTAGGGTTAATCTGAGAGAGGGTTCCCACACAATTCTGAGCACTTTCTCCAAAGACTCTAAGTAAATGGTCACAGATACCATTACTAACTGGATGGCATTTTTGATTATTCATCAGTGTAGTTGCTCTCTGTCTTGACAGAGTAGACTACACTCCCAGCCTGTTAGGTGAGTCCATGTGATTAGGTTAAAGTCAGTGGAATGTGAGAAGAAGTGATAAATGTCACTGTTAATTCTAAATTGGTAGAGAAAAGGTACTTCTTTAATCCCAGTCTTCCTCTGGACGGGCCTTTGCAAGATGAAAATCACAAGCTGTGAAAAGCATCCATATTTGGGTTACTCTGTGGAGGATGGCCACTTGAGTCCAGATGAGTAGAAGGCTCTGAGTGAGGAAGAAATAGACTTATATTGGGTTAACTCTTAAGAATTGGGTGTTCTATAGCACCATAAGACATAACCTATCTCTTTTTGTTCAATTTAAATTCTGAGTTGCCTGGCAGCTAAAATTAAAGAAAAATTTTGAATAACTGAATTCCTTTTTTCCAATTAAAAATATATTTAAATGATATTTGATATAAAATATATTTTAATGCATACATATGTCCTCATCAAAATAGAAAAATTTTAATAGAATTTAATAGGAAATTTCCCTTATGAATCCTTGATAAAGCATTAAGTAATATTTTCAAAAATGGTATAACCAAAACAAAATAAACAATTATCAAAGAAAATCTTCCCCTCATATAAGAGTGTAAACTGAAATCATAACCAATGAATGCTATGATCCTTTCCTTTTCCTACATAAGTACACCAAGTTTTTGTGATCTAACAGAATGCAACAATGCAAATTGCAGGATATGAATATCAAATGTATTATATATTCACCAAATATTTGGTGTTAGATTGCAATGAAATCAAAGTTGATTTTGCCGATGAAGACCACAAATATCTATAAGCTATGTTATTGATTACTAGGAGCTTTATGTGATTTATAAGCAGCTTCTCAGGCCACAAAATTCTGTTTCATGAAAATTATAGTCCAACTATGAAAGACTTATTTGGGTGGGATGAAGTCCACAAGAATACCTCTGATTCAGTCCAGAATTTTCCTCCCAGGTGAAATTAGATTCTTCTCATGCACTTGAAGCAGTATATAATCAAAATCATAGTCATGAGTCACAGAACAATATGTTATTGCCCCAAAATATTTAAGGCACTTGATATTCTTTTTTAATGCTTTCGTTAATGCATTGTCATTATTCATACTGTTGGAGTTCATTTTGACACAATCATACATGCATGGAATACAGTTTGCTTCACTTCAGTCCCAAGTACTTCCTTTTTTCCTCATCTGCTCCCTCCTTGTGTTCTCCTTCCTTTGCTCTACAGATATTCCTTTTATTTATTTATAGTTTTTAAAATTAGTGCTTTATAGATATACATAAATGTGGAATTCACTATGGTATATTCATGTATGTATATGGCATAATTTGGTCAATTTCATACCACAATTTCTCCCTTTTCCTGCCTATCTTCCCTTCCCCTCAACCCCATCCTCTACTCCATTGATTTCTCCTCTATTTTCCTAGAATGCTGTCCCACCTTTTCACCTTAATTTACTCTAGCTTCCCCATATGAGAGAAAACATTTGACCCTTAGTTCTCTGAGTCTAGCTTATTTCACTTAGCATGGTATTTTCCAGTTCCACAAAACCACTGAAGATTATTAACTGCATTCGGAAATATTCCTGGGTAATTTATATGAAACATGAACTTTATAAAATCTTCAGAAACTATCTTTAGATAACAGATAGGAAAATTGTCCATGAAATATTAAAAATCATAATTACTTGAAAAGTTTGATTCTAATGTTTAGTTTATGCTAAATCATTCTAGCAATAATTGACCAATAATCTTAAATGTGTTTGTTCTTAGGGGAAAAAGTCAACAAATACTTTTAAAAAATGAGTTTCTTATGCAAATTGCTACTATACATTACTGCATAATTTATGTTGATAATTTATTTATATGTTAATTTGGAGTACTTTCACATATATTAATAAGTATCAGTAATTGCCATGTGAATACAATATTTGCATCTTACAAGATTAAAGACTGCTGAGGTTCAAAATAATTAAATATCATACCTAATTTATTAGCTGAGATTGAGACTGGCTGAAATACAAACCCAAAACACTTGGATTTAAACATGATAGAATTTAGTTCTTTCTCAAACCCTTGTGCTTACTTTCTCAAGTTCAAGGCTGCTCTATGGTTTTGCTATTCAGAGATCCAAGCTTCCTTTATCTTACTGTTCTGCTATATTATATTTTCATTCACAAAACCAACTCTTAGTCAAAGAAGGCTGCTTAAGCTCAAGCAATTATAATCACAGACTAGTTATAAGAAAGAAGAAAGAAAGGGAAGAGTAGTTTCTGGAAATTATGCTCCTTTTTCTGACAAGATCATTTATTCCACACAACCACACCTGGCTAGAGAGGTCTCCTGAAAATCTTTTTGCCTGACAATCACTGTATATATATCAGAAAATGAGATTCAATGCTTTAAAAATAGGAGTGAATCAATATAACAGATTTACATTTAGTATCTGCTAATGGTATTTAATGTCTAGTAAATGATGAAACCAAGACTAGAGCCTAGACTTTCTTGCTTTTTGTCTTATGGTGTAATTGTGGTATGCTGCTATATAAGTAAAAAGAAAATGAGTTTGTACACAGGCTTGTTGTTTACCATTTACAACTGTGATTGTATCTACCATGAGACTGTTGCTGCTTGATGTCATTTTGCCAGAATTGTTTAGATATAATCTTTGAAAAAGGACAACTCACAGATTTACTATTGTGAATGATTGGTCTATACAAGAATCCTCTTCATGCAGTTAACTTACAAAATGATTTTTCCTGCGTGCTATAAAAGTCTTGTAGTGTTCTTGTTTTCTTTTAAAGAAAGAACTGAGTATAACAGAAATCAGTTGTGAATTGATACATCTTTTTTACCTTATGCAAGATTTTAGATCAAAAAACTCATGCATTTTCAAAAAAGGGATAAATACCATTTGGAGGAACCACCATGAATGAATGTCTGTAATTCTAAAGCAATAAAAGTTTTTACATCTTACAGCTGGAGTATCATCCTTTTCAAAACAAAATTATGAATAATTTAGCTAAGATTGTGATTCATAATTCAGTATTAGAACTCAAATCTTTCTTTAAGAAAGAGATAATTTCCTGAGTATTTTTTCTGAAGATAGATAAAATATTGATGTTAAGACTGGTAAAAGTTTCCTCTGTGTAGACTGAATTAAAAAGTGTATTTGACACAATTTCAGAACATTCATATAGAAATGGGCTATGTTTGGAATTGTGCTTTCAACCTGGGATGTCCCAAATATCCAGAAGATGTGGGAAAACAAAATGTAGTGAAGGAAATAAAAAGCTTGATTAATGGAAAGGAAAAATACTTTATTACATTGCTGTCAGCAGATCATAGAAGTTTGAAATGAGTAAAAAGCTAAATGTATCTGGAGACACTAAAGAGAAAATAATGAAATAAATTATTTCTCTTGGCTCAAAAAGTTATAAATGCCATTAATCTCAAGATGAAAAGCAGATCCTGAAATTTAGACATTTTTATTAAAGCAACGGTCCTCATGTTTTAGGGTATGTCAGAATCACCCAGAGGGCTTGTTAAAACACAGATGAATGGGGCTTACCCTCAGAGTTTCTGATTCAGTAGATCTGGAATGAGGCTCAAAATTGGCATTTCTTACAAGTTTTCAGGTAATGTTGATGCTATTGAATGCAGACTGCACTTTAAGACTACCACAGAATGGAATATTTGTGTAAGGGAAAAGGTCTCTCTGTTGAGATAATGTTGAAATTGTGCTTAAGTTTTTGATGAGGGTCATCTATAAGTTGTCATTTTATTTGTCATACTACTACTCTTTAGAAGTTAGAACTTTCTCAGCAAGAAATCCATGTAGCCCCTTAGAAAGAAGCTTTACTTGTAATGACTTCATTATGGTTACAACTCTAAAAGAGAGGATCTCATGAGCATGTACAACAATATTAGGTAGCCACACTATTTGAATGCATAGCATTATCCAATATTCCTAATTTACTAACATTTTTTAAACAGTAATATTTATGGAAGTATTTTCACTACTCAGATGATGCTTTAAAAACTTAATAAAAATAATACAGAAATGTTTTAAATAAATACCTCTGTATACTCAGATTAATATTATATGCTTTCATCTAGTCTCTGTTTAGCCTCTTTTTTGAAAGAAAGGAAAATACAGAAATTCTTAGTGAATTGCATATGTATGTGTTGAGTCCACAGTGTTTTTGAAATTTTAAATTTGATTATTTAAAGTCAAAATTAAATAAGATACACACAGAGAAGGTATCTACATGGATTTCTTCATATTGTATATAACTCTTTGCATTAGACATTTTGGATCAAATAATTTATTATTTCTCATTTAGAAGGCTGATATTGTGGCACTTCAAGACAAATAATTTCTTAGGCAGTGCCACTAATGGATAGGACTATTACCATTAAAAGCATTTTTGAGATAAAAGCATCATGTTGCATTATACATGATGAAAATGAAAACTTCAAAGAAAGTAGGGTTAAAATCTGACTCTAAAGTCTAGTTTAGTTCTCAAAAAAGAGCACTCCTGCATAGAGGAAGGAGAAAATAGAAAATCTGGGGCAGACACCAAGCTGTACAATAACGTGGTGAAAGAAACACGAGAAGCTCTGATGGGCACTGTGAGGTGTAGGATTGAAGGTGGCTAAAGTATGCTGTGGTCCTGTAAAGTGGTCAATGAAATATCCAAGGAACTATCAGATCATATATACAGTTCAATTACATCCATTAATTAATAATTGATCAAATATCAATGTACTGAAACCCAAGTCTGTGACTAATGGCAGTCCTACCATTTTCAGGTATAGCTGGTTCACTACATGTGAAATTCACTAGAAGTGAAGTCTGTGTAGTGATTACAAATCCCAGCCTACAACTTATGTAGGGTCTTCCAATTGTTTGGCTAGAGGATAGCAGAAGATCAAACTGGCCAATGTGGTAAACACAGTCAAGGGACAGAGATATTGTCACAAATGAGGCAAAGATGCCAGACAGAGAACTGGGACAGTTGGTTGAATATTGGTGGAGCAGTATTTGTATAAATCCTGAATTCTAAAAGGATTCACTTTCTTTCTCATGAGTTCCCCAGACCCCATGGAAATCAGAGACTGTGACATATTGTTTAAAGATCCCTGAATATTATGACACTTAGAAGGTGCTTTAGAAATATCAAGAAGGAAGCTGTTTCACCAAGAGCCCTGCATGCAAAATCTCTCTAAACAGAGTCCCCTAACTTTGCAGAACTGCCTAGTATAGTGCCCACTCCACTTCTCTCAAAATATTTTCAAGATATTATAAATTTTAGGACAGTTTTTGGCTCACAGAAAAATGAAAAATTAGTTCTTAGGGTCCCTATGTATCCCATACAGTTTCACCTGTGGTACATATGCTACAATTAATACATCATATTGATAACTCATTATTAACCAAAGTATATAGTTTATTTATATTTTCTTAATTTTTCCCTAATATCATTTTCTACCCAACAGGATTTCATCAAGTATTCTACATTATATTTATCATGTTTCCTTAGGTTTCTCCTGCTGTGATAATTTGCCAGACTTTCTTTGTTTTTAATGTCCTTGACATTTTTGAGCACCAGTAAGGTGATTTGCAGAATGTCCCTGAATTGATGTTTTTACCATGATTAGACTAGGGTAGCTCACTAGTAGTGTGACTAGTGTCACACTACTAGAATGACATCACTGTTAATGTTAATTTTGATAATCTTGCTGAGATATTGGCAGACAGGTTTTTTTAGTATAAAGTTATTCTCTCATTCACCTCTCTATACTGTCCATTCTTTCTCTAGTAGTGAATTCTCACTTTCCAGTGACACCTTGGAACCCCATAATCCCCAGTGAAATCAGAAAGTCACTTTCCATGAAGGCATCTCTGTCAGACCTCTCCATCATACAGAGAACTACTGTAGAGCTTTCCAGTATTGCTAGTACTTTTTCTATCACTGTATTTCTCAATGACTCAGTGAAGGAAGCCTCCTCACTGTCCTTCCAATTAGAAAAAAGATAATCAGTTAATCCTAAAATTTTTATATCCCTAAGACTTAATATTTCCTTCTCTACTTGCATCTTAACTTCATTTAATAGTCCTTGGTTCAAGCCAGGTTTAAGTTGATCATTTTATCAAAGTATTGGTATCACTCCTGGCTTCTTGAATTGACTTGTTAAATTTAGAATCTCTGGTCAGTTCATAGATATCAACAGAACTGGTCAGATTATACTCTTTCCTCCTCGATCTAGAACAATTATAATATGTTTCCCACATAAAATGACCAGATATCTGCAACCCATAGGCTATCCATGCTTCCTGGGAAAGTGCTGGAAGCACTGCCTCTGAGCAAGATCCGCCCTGGCTGCTGTTTCTGAGAACTATTACACTTCTGGAGACTTTAGTCACCTGCAGTCACTAACTACTTGTATAATTATGTAAAATTTAGAAGATTATGACTTCTACAATTTATGCTTCCTTGAATATGATGCAATTTTCCTTGTAGTGTAAAATAAAAATGGCTTTTGAAAATGATTCAAGCATTCTTGAAAAGAAAATTCATTCTCCATAGGATGCAGGGTTAAAATATTAGGCTTTGTGAAATATATTATTCAAATTGTTTGTCTGTGTATTCTTTTGTTATTGTGTATTTCTGTGTTAAAGTTTCTCACAGTGATTGCTCCTGCTAGTTTTTCTTTGAATTTACTGGTTTTTTTCCTTTACATGCCTTGATGTTGTGTTATTAAGCTGTCACAGTGTATTATATATCCTATCAATGTAGAACAACTCCCTTTGTCCCAATTTAGTTTTTGCTTTGATTTTTTGTTTTGCTTCATGGAATTCTTGCTACATTTCCCTAGTTTTGTTTGTAATTTATAATTCTTCCCATTGTTTTATTTTTGCTATTTTAATTCAGTTATTGTATGAGAAATACAAAATTAAATTTGGTTTTTAAACACAATATGACAGTATTGGTCTCTAAAGAGGGAAGTTTTGCCTATTTCCCTTTATTGTGATAAGTAATTTATCTGAGTAGCTACTTTCATTGTACTTACTTTAACTGAATAAATCATGTGATAATATCAAAATTATTCAAAAGAAAAAGAATCTAGTTGATAAGAAATATTATACTATAATTAAAAGTCTGAACATTAGCAATGGCTGGATGAAATTGTAGAAAACATGGAGAAGAAAAAAAATAAGAATAAAATCAGTAATTTACCATCAAGAGATAAGCACTGTTAAAACTTTGGTACATTTTCTGACTCCTTACATATTGTTTTGTATCACTGAGATTAAACTACATACACTATTCTGCTTTTTACAGTTATCATTATATGGTAAGCATTTTCCCACATCATTAAACTCTTATTGTAAACAATATTTTATTGGTTATAGTTTATTATAAAATAGGCTAACATCCTTTATTATTATAGCTCTATGATGAAAATATGATTTATTTTTTGTCATTTACTATTGTTAACAGATTTTGATACATTTAAATTGCTTTCTTAAACTCTAGCTATAGCATTATTATGTCAAAAGTATCATTTTCAAAAAGGGTCCTTAACACATAATGTATTACCAAAAATATGTGTCAATTCATATTCCCAACATATTGAACTTAAAGATAAACATTAAATTTTGTTCCAGGCTGATTGAAATGTCAACACTTTGCTCACTGTCCTGTCTCCAGTGTCTACACAGTGTTTGCATCTACAGTAGGTCTTCAGAAATTATTTCTAAATGAATAATTGAATTATTCCTGCCAAGGTAATAGTGCAACAACAGAAAAGTTATAATTCTTTAGAATACAAGAGAATGTATTTATTTGGAAAAAAAGGATTAAGTGATCCCCTCCAAATTTATACTGCTATTTTTTGAAAAATCCAAAAGCTTATTGACTCCACAACACTTTAAGATATAATCAAGTTTTGTTTTTTCTAATTGATTGTGTTTCTTCGTATCAATACCTAAAGTAGAAACTAATTCTAAGTATATACACATACATATTTGGAATTATTGTCATACACACACAAACATTTTATTTGTTAAAAAGTTAAAGTCATATTTGGCATATTGACCAAACTTAGTAATCACCTCAAACATTAGTCAGTGACCACAAATGAAAAGCAGAATTGACATGGTAAATCACTTCTTTAAATGTGTGTGATAAACATTTTATATTTATTTTCCCTCAAGTGCATTCTCTAAACAAGGTGCATGTGGAAACTAGAATTTAGACAGATATCAGAAGTTATATGATGGACTTTGGGACCAACAAACATCTAAAAGTTGAGAAGAAAAATCCCACTAAAATGAACCCTCAGAGAAAGAGCGAGCCTCCAAATATGCATAGAAACACTTATCAAATTTTTGATGAACCTCAGCTGCACTTGTCTGAGTGATAATCTAAGGAGCCAAGCTGAGGAAGGGAAAAATGGTAGAAGACTGAAAGAGGATGCAGAAATTTTAGCTGCTATCGGCTACCTGTTATAGTGAAAATACTTTGGAATTCAAGTCTTTCTAAATACATTGCGATTTTCACTGAAACTATTAAAGACCTACTTCAGAGAAGTAGTCTATACCTCTAAATCTAAAGAAAAAGATATTCACCCTACAATGAGGGCAAAGCCTAACAACTAAAACAAAGTCTACACATTTAAGATGATTCTTCAACAGTTTAACTGCCTGCTAGAATAAAATGAAACACCTTCCTGAGGGAGATAAATTAGCAAGGCTAAATGGTTCATACAAAATGCATAATATATAATAAAATTAGCAGACATGCAAAAATCACAAAAATATGACCTGTATCTAAGAAAAAAATTAATGAAAAACTCACAAATATCAAAGACATTGAAGTTAAAAAATGAGTAGCATAGTGCCCCTAAATTTAATCCCTGGCCGCCTGCAAAAAAAGTAGCATAAATAACTATGATAAGCATGTTCAAAATTCTTTAGAAACAGATCAACACGGTAGTGGGAAAGATGAATGATTTAAAAAGTAAAACAAAAAAAAAAGATGAAAAGGAAATCCTAGAACTGAAAATACAATGCTTCAATTATAAAAGTCTTCCTTGGGAACAATAGCAACTTACATGAAACAACATAAAAGATTATAAACTTGAAGACAAGTTAGTAAAACTTGATACAAATTGAAGGACATAAAAGGATTTTTCAAAAGATAAATACAAATCTCAATAATTTGTGGAACTATATCAAATAATTAAACATTCCTATAACTGAAATCTCAAAAGGAAAGAAGATAGAAAATAGGTCAAAAACTGCATGAAGATATATTATTCAAAAATAGTATCATACATTTCTCTAAAAATAGTAACTCAGATCCAGAAAGCTCAACAAAGACCAAACAAGACTAATAACTACATCTAATGAGGATGCAGATAGAGCCATTTGCCTACCATGTTCAATATAATAAAAATTAAAATAAAATAAAAATAAAGCTATATATAGATATAGTCAAATACAGAAAACAAATTATAAAAAAGAATATATATATATATAAAAAAATATATATATATGTAAAGCAGCAGAAGGAGGGAACTTTTAACACACAGAACTCAAAAAAGAAGAACTACCTTCTTATCATAAAAGTTGTAGATCATCAGACAATAGGGATAGCATCTTTAACATGCTAAAGAATCCAACCAACCAATTAAATAAATAAACAATCCTGTTAACCTGGAAGTCTATCCCCAGAAAATATCTTTGAAAATTATGACAAAATAAAGACATTTAGATAATTATATCTAAATGATATTTAGATAAATATCAAGACAGAGTTCTGCTTTTGCTATGGCAAAATATGACCACTGTAGTCTCTCTCTCTCTCTCTCTCTTCCTTTGATTACAATTAAAAACTGTAGACAAAAATGCAAAACCAACTGCTTGAGGATTCTAAAATGTGAAGAAACATCGATGCTTATGAAGGGAAGTCAAATATGAGGCAGGGATGATAAGAGTAAGTTTTATATTGATTTCACACAGTTGCATAGTAGCACAGGCAGGAGATGATAAAACTTCTAAAAAAAAATCCTACATATATGAAAGAGGATTCTAGAAAAGGAGCCTCAGTCAGGGCAGACTGTTGAGGGGAATTTCAGAAAGAGTGATAGTAAAAGAAATTCCTTACTTTCTAAATAAACCTGCACAAGACTCAGCTATACCTCTGAGCTATGCATGAATGAGTCCAATTCCAAATAGTATAACAAATATGTTGAGAGCTAAACAAAGATTTAAACCATATCCCAAACCCAGACTAATCCCTGAATGGCACATTTGTATGACAGAGCAAACAAGCATAGCAAATCTTTAGAGACAAAACAGATTAGAGCCACCACTCACATCAAGCATACCTAACTGAGCTGCATCTAACTGGGCTGATTACCTGCTAAGTCAACAACAGTAACAAAAGCCACATGATCAAGAAGATCATAAGAAACCTAGTAGTTTGCACAAAATAATGTTCAAAGTTTCTAGGATCCAATCCAAAATTATTTGACATAAGAAGACCCAGGAAATCTGACCAATATTGAAGTGAAATGACAATCTGGGAAAAGAGCCAGATGTTGGAATTTTTCAGAGTTTAAAGCAGCTAAGTAAACTGTTTCATGAAGTAAAGCTTAGTACACATTAAATAAATAAAAGCTAAAAGTTTTCCACAAAGAAACATAAAATATTTTTCAAAATGGGAAATGTTAGAAGTTGAAATGTAACACTTGAAGTAAAAAAAAAAAAAAAAAAAAAAAAAAAAAAAAAAAAAAAAAAAAAAAAAAAAAAAAAAAAAAAAAAAAAAAAAAAAAAAAAAAACGAAAAAAAAAAAACCTTGCATGGATGCAACACTAAAGTGAAGATGACAGAGGAAAAAATCATGTCAACAATAGTGCAGTTGAACATGATTATCATGATGATGCAGGAAAAGCATTTAGAAAAATTCAACATCCATTTAAATTCTCAGCATCAAAAACTAGAAGGAATTATACTCAATGTGACAAAGGACATTTATTAAAACAACAGGAACACTTCAAGCTAAAATCATTCCAAATGGTTAATTATTGAACTCGTGCCTGTCAAAATTCAGGAATAATTCAAGAATGCCCACTCTCACCAGTATTATTTAACATTGTAGTGGATATTCTAATGACTCCAAAAGGTTGTAAATAAATAAATTCAAGCACAGATATTGGAATGAAAGAAGTAAAATTGTCTTCTTCACAGTGTGATTTTTGAGAAGAAAATTCTGATGTGTATAAAGAAATCTAGAATGTATAAATTATTTGAGCAAAATCATAGGACCCAAGATCCAATTTTAACAATCAATTTTATTTTTCAATACTAGCAATTGGAAAATTGAGTTAAAATAAGAACATTTTTAAAAATAACAAAAGCATAATTAATTTAATGTTATATAAGTAAGACCCCTACACTTAAAGGCCTAAAATGTTTTAGGAATACAAAATATTACTAAGAAAAATTAAAGACACACAAAAAGGATTAGAGGTTTTCAGATTTGAAGACTCAATATTAATGTCAGTACTTCCTAAATTCATTTATATATTGGTGAAATTCCAAACTTCAAGCAAATGTTTTATAGAAATTTAAAATGCAATTCTAATATTTGAATGGAAATACAAAGGATTTGTAATAGCCAAAGCAATTTTGAAAAATAACAAGTCTTTTAATACTTGATTGTATGGCTTCTCATAAAGCCATTGCAGTCAGGACAATGTAGTCTTGGCATAAAGATAGGCAGAGGTCTATATAAATTGATTTTCAGCAAAGGCACTGAAATAATTCAATGTGCAATGAATAGTCTTCAACAAATGGTGCTGGAATAGCTAGTGAAGAATATGGAAAAAACTGAATATCAATTCTATCTCACAAAAATTAATTTGATATGGATCACAAACCTAGACATAAAAACTAAACACAAAGCTTCTAGAGAAAATGGAGGAATATGTATGGGAGCTTGATTTAAGACAAGATTTCTTACATAAGACACAGAAGGATTAACCATAAAAGAAAAAAAATCAAAAAAAACAGATCATTAAAATTTAGAACCTCTGTTCTTCAAAATGTGTACTTAAGAAAATGAAAATTTATTTAAAGAAAATATTATATGTATTTTCTGTAACTCTATAAAAATATAGGCAAAAGTTTTGAACAAAATCTTGAAATAAGAAGATATGGTAGTAACTAGTAAGCATAAAAAAGTTACTAACCATTAGTTGTTAAGGAAGTTAAACCACCATGAAATGTCTCGTCACATATACCAGGGAAGCATACAATTAAGATCTGCTAGTTGTTGACAAAGATGAGGAGCAAATGGAACTCTCTCATATTGCTGATTGAAATATAAAATTACACACTTTGGAACACAGTTTGTCAGTGTCTTACATAGCTAAAGGAATATCCTACAATACAGCAATTTTACTCCTGGGTACTTACCTCAGATAAATTAAAGATATGTTTTGATAAACAGAATAACACAAGTAAATCTATTGTGGATTTCTTCATAATGGATCCAAATTGGAAACAATAAAATTTCCACCAATGGTGAATAAACAAATTTTGGTGTATTCACACAAATATATTCAGTAATAATAATACATGTAATAACATAAGTGAATCTCAAAATAATTTGAATAGAAAAATCTCAAAATAATTTGAATAAAAGAAGCTCATATTTATATGAAGTCCCAAAACAAGGACAACTAAGCTATAATGATACAAATCAAAAGAGATGTTGCCTTTAGACTGAGAATGAAGTGTTCAATTCCAGAAGGGTGAAGGCATAAAGAACCTTCTGTGATTTTGAACCAACAAAATATATATATACATATATGTATGTGGTAAAAAATGTCTAGCTGGATGCAGTGGTGCACACATATAATACCAGCAGCTTGGCAGGCTGGGGCAGGAGGATCACAAGTTCAGAGACAGCCTCAGCAACTTAGAATTCCCTGAACAACTTAGTGAGACTTTGTCTCAAAATTAAAAATAAAAGGGGCTGGAGATGTGGCACAGTGGTTAAGTGCCTTTGGCTTCAATCTCTGGTAGCAAAAAAAAAAAAAGAAAAGAAAAGAAAAAGTCATTATATAATGTGTCTAAATAATGGTTTTATTACATAGATGTACATATTTACAAAACCCATTAAACTCTATACTTAAAATGGATGCTTGAAATGTATATATATTACACCCCAATTGACATTAAATATATACAAATATAATTTCTATTATTTGCAGGCAAGTATTTACAACACCAACTTCTGAAAATCTGGGTTGTTGTTCTGCCAGGTACTACCTTATTGTTTGTTGTAGAAATACTAAATTAGGATGTATGTATGTATGTACAAGGACAAAAATTAAAAGCCTTAGCTCAGTAAACAATAGCTATTTTGAAACAAATATCTAAAAAATCGCAACAGTGAACGTGTGTGTGTGTGTGTGTGTGTGTGTGTGTATTAGGTACACTGGTGGGAATTTGCAGTTTTAAGCTGTGGCATGCTATTTGTGGGTGACTGTAAGACTAGCAACTTCATGACTTCCCATATGGACTTTGCCATCACAAGGAAACCCAGCAAGGCCACTGCACTGCCCGAATGCTTATACCTGTGCAGAGGCATCTGCCCCAGCTGTGACACAACCCCAGGAGAATCAGAAAACAGCTCTGATATACTTCTATTGGGGACTTTAGAAGTCGAATTTATGGCTTTTATTCTGGTAATTGTCTCTAAGAGGGGAAAAAAAAGATTCTTTTTTTCATAAGTACATCCTTGGTTCATCTTCTCAGACTACCAGTTTTGCCTAGTTAAGCTGGCATCTTAGTAAAGGGTGAATCCATCTTTAAGTATACACTTTGTGATCCTATGTAGTAAAAATAATAGTATAATCTTTCACTTACGTTATGTTGCATAAAATATCATTAGAGAGATTATAGAAAACATCTATTTGCCTTTTTTCCTTGTTTTGGAACAAATAGGCCCTCTTACACACCTATTTCAAAGGACATATTTACCCAAAGAGAGTTTCCCAAAAAGGTAGCAGAAACAGAAAATACATAATGTGTCCTGTGAGGACAAGATTTTCCTATAGCTTTGTGTCTAAGATTTCCAGGCTGTCTGACCAGGAGCAGTGTCAGCACTGGATACAGAGTGCTCAACATGTCTTACTAAAGAAAATGAAGAAAGAATTTTTCAGTCTTCCTGAGTCTAGGATAATCTCCTTGATTCTAGCAAATTTATTTAAATTAAAATGACCTTAGCCATCTATTTTTTTTTCAATAAGAAAGATAAAGTTCTTTGATTTACTTCCACATAAATGGGACTTTTATCTTATCATAAAACTGCTAATTAACTTGTGCTCACTGAGATAATTTTATACTATGAAGTGAAAGTCGTCCAACAATTCACAAATTGAGTTGAGAGGTCTTGGTGTCCTTGATTAGTAGTCAAAACACCAGAAACAAAATTCTGCTTTGCCTAAGAGGCTGACATTTTGTCATTCTTATGTTTTAAAGTCTGATACCTGATAGCAATATACTCTGTAATTACCGATTGCCTGAGAAATGGTGCTCTCTTCCTTTTATCTATAACAAATTGTTCAATTCTCATCTTCTAGACTGACTGCAATCTCTTCATTTTATTCTGTTCAAACTTCTAATCTTCTCATCAGCTTAAGTTGTACATCATGCACATTTATTGCTTGCAAACAATTTTAATGGCTTTGGGGTTTTTGTTATGTTAGAAATTCAGGGAAAATTGTCATATAAATCTTGTTGTACTACTGTGAGAATCAAATGTGCTAATGCTGAAAAGGCACTTAGCACATTCTCTGGCACATTTTAGATACTTGATGAACATGTTATTATGTGTGATGAGAGGTGGATTTTTTTTGGAATTTTATGTATGGTAATTAGCACTGATCCATGCCATCATTCCCTAGTATAATTTCATAAAAATGATTTAAATTGTGATTGTATAAAATTGCTTTTACTACAGACATCCCTTCCTGAAGTTAGATTTTTTTTTTCAACTAACAAGACTTTCAGATCTTCAGTGATGGTTTTTTTTTTTTTTTAATTTTTTTTTTCCTCATTGATGAGGGAACAAACACATCAAATTGGAGATGTTAACGAACATCATGGCAAATTCAGTAGAGTCATCTGGTTGGGTGGTAATGCAATTAACCCTATAAAGTGGCTTCATTTATAATCATAAATTATCTTTCTACTCTTGATAACTGTTGAATGAGCCATAATTGACAACTAAAATAAAATGCTAAAGGATAAAGTGCTACATTAAGATAGTGGAATATTATTCAGCACCTAAAATCAACCTTAGGTATCAAGCTATAAAAAGTCATGGAAGACACTTAAATGTATTATTCAAAGTGAAAGAAGTCAATCTGGAAAAGCTATATTCCATATGATTCCAACTATATGGCCTTCTGGAAAAGGAAACATGATAGAGTTAGTAAAAAGATCAGTGATGGCGAGGGGTTATGGAAAGAAAGGGTTAATAGGCAGAGCACACAAGATTTTTATGGCAGTGAAACCACCCTATATGATACTACAGCCGTGGTGGTATATGTCTTTATAGATTTGTCCAATCTAGAGAGTGTACACCACCAAGACTGAGCCCTAAAATAAACCATGGACTCTGGTTGATAAAAAATGTGTCAATGGAGGTTTATACATTGTAACAAACATACCACTCTGGAGGGGAATGTTGATAAGAAAAGGAGCTGTGCATGGGTGGGTGCAGGAGATATATGGTATCTCTGTACCTTCCTTTCAATTTTGCTTAAAAACCTACAAGTGCTCTAAAAAATAAAATTCTTCAAAAATAATAGCATATAACTTTTGCACGTTGATTTTTAGTTAGATATTCTTCAAGTACTCACAGTCTGGTAAGTATTTACTTTCTCGAAGCATGTAGAGGTATGAATTAGTAAAACTGACAGAACAAATATTTTGATAGAGTTTATTTATTTCTCTTTCCATCCTATGTTCTTTCTGTTAGAGAACAATTATTATTATTTCTATTACTATTTTTGGGGGGCAATAGAGTTTGAACTCAGAGCCTCACACCTTGCACATGCTAGGCAATTGCTCCACCACTGAGCCCACCACCCTAGCTCTTTTTATTTCATTCTGAGACAGAAACTTGCTAAGTTGCCCAGGCTGACCTTGGACTTGGAATCCTTCTGCCTCAGCCTCTTGAGTAGCTAGTATCACAAGCATACACCACCATGCCTGGCAAGAGTACAGAATTTTTGAGGAAGGTAATGTCTTTTTGGCATCAATCAATACTGCAGAGACCCATCATGTATTAAGACTCCTAGTAATAGAAGTTTTCAAAACTTCCTTAAACCATGGATTTTTTTAGCATATAGGCAGTATCATACTGTTGCACTGTACTATATTCCCTAAGTCTTTCTTTTTACTATCTAGAAGCAGTTTTTCTTATCTCAAATTTGAGAGTAGCCAGGTTACTCCTTTGAGGGGGACTAAGTTACCCACTTAAACATATTCTATTTTTTTCCCACAGAGACAACTACCCTGGTTGAAGGGGCATCAGTAACTTTGTAAGTAACTTGTGGAAAACAAAGAGAACTTTATTTGAAATTTTTTTTAAAACCACTCTAATAAGTAGCTGATGATTCTGAATGCCTTGAAATATAAATATAAGACTTTCTCCAAGGTGGCTAGAGCTGCATTTTTATCTGCATAGTAATATCAAATAATCATTACTCAATTTAATTGATGATTTTTTTAATAGCACTATTATGTTCTTTATCAAATCAACCTAATTTCTTTGAATATCTTGTTTCTTGCTTATAAATTTGATTGCCTGTAACATTTTACATAGGTTATATAACCTATGTAATAAATCATTCACTCAAAATCTTGGAGTTTTAATTCTTATTTTTTCTATGAACTTTAAAGTGGGGCACATTTTCCTCATATGTTTTGTAATTTTGGACCTTTTACTCATACTTGCTCAACTTTATATCAATAGATTCATGTGAAATCATAAGAAGGGATTTTCTTCTCCAGGGTGCAATTTCCTTTACTCCCTGGGGTGTTAATAACCCAGGACATATTTAAAATGAATCTATTAGCTTTGGCTTCCACAAACACCAGCCTTACAAACCATGTAAATTCCTATCTCAAACACAATTAAAAGAATAATTAATTTCACTTCAATGTGTATTTCTTCTAAGTATGAATAAAATTAAATGGGTTTATTAATAAATTTTGAATACTTTGTATACTAGTCTATCATTTCTCTTTATCTCATGTCTTTTGCATGGAAACTTGTCTAGAATTATATTCATTCAGTGTTTACATTGGTTATATCTGGATAATGACATTCTAATTGATTTGCTTCATTCCTCTGTTTTTTTTCTGTTTCTTGAAAATTTATATTGAATGCTCATTCTCAATAAAACAAAGTAAAGATTTTAAAAAGTAGTGAATTATTATCAGCAAAATCAAGTTCAAAGAAAGCAAATGTGTTTTAAGCAGTGAATAATAAACTACTACTTACATGAACATAGGGAGAACTTTATACATTACAGAAATTGAACTGAGGAGTTTGTTTTTAGAAAATCCCAAAGATCTAAAAACCAAAGGAGAAAATGAATTTCTTTCTTTTCTTTTCTTTTTTTTTTCAACTTAACAAATGTAACTACCAAATTCTATATTCAAAGCTGGTAGGTAATTTGAATGATTTTCATGTGTGTTGCAGTACCGTGCTACAGAATTAGAGAAATGTAGGCTGAAAAATTAATTTAGTGCAGTTTTTTTAAAATTCCAAACAAATATGTTTACTACTATATTTTTCATATCAAAATATTGTACTTTCAGTTATTCACTAGGATACAGTTTTATCTATTACTAAAATAAATGTGTGAACATACATTCTGTTGTTTGTATATAATGACATTTTAATTATGAAACATAAGATTGTTCTACATTTCACAATGGAGTGGAAATGCAGCTTCAAACACTTAAATGAAAATGAGTCACACGTTAAAGCAATAGACATATAAGCACCCTGATCTTTGAAAAGATTATTTTCAGCCATCCAGTTGCTTTTGGCGTAATTATTCAGAAGTACTCATATAAGTTATCAAATAGATCTAAAATTCAAATAAAGCATTTTTCAGTCAAGAAAATTTTTATTTTATGACTCTGATCTTAAGAAATTGCCAAATGGGTAATCCATGATGACTCCAATGAAACATTTAAAACAGGCTCATTATTATAAAGATGCAGTCACAATATAAACCCAAAGTTTAACCCAAGATGAAAATTATTGCTACTTTTTTTTTTTTGGTACTGGGGATCGAACTCAGGGGTACTCAACCACTGAGCCACATCCCCAGCCCTATTTTGTGTTTTATTTAGAGACAGGGTCTCACTGAGTTGTTTAGCGCCTCGCTGTTGCTGAGGCTGGCTTTGAACTCTCAATTCTCCTATCTCAGCCTCTCAAAGTGCTGGGATTACAGGCGTCTGCCACCACACCTGGCTATTCATACTTTTTGAGGACTTCATATTGTTAAAATATGAATTAAAATTTTGTTGGTAACCTACACATTGGAATTTTAAAAAACTTTCATAGGATTTTATAAAATAGCAGATGTGAATGTTTAACACATTTCATACACCTTTCCTGATTTCATTTTCAGCAGATATTTCCAGACCTACTCTCCCAGACCAGGGATACCGTTTATTGTGTCTTGTAACTCCTGTAACTTTTAATATAATAGGTACTCATTGAATAGTAGCTACGAACATCAGTTGCAATTTAATTCACAGTAATTGCTCTTGAGTATTCCCCAATTCCTAAGATCTTTTTGCTCACTCTTTTTATTTAAAAGTTTTTTAAGTTGTAGATGGACACAATGTCTTTATTTTATTGCTTTGTATGTGGTGCTGAGGATCGAACCCAGGGCCTCACGCATGCGAGGCAAGTGCTCTACCACTGAGCTACAATCCCAGACTTTGCTCACTCTTATAACTGAATTTTTATGGATAACTTTTGAGTGGGAATGGAGCTTTCTAGGTTAACCAGAGAGGTCTCTTACCAGTAAAGCATAGGCCATATGCTTTAGTCTGCTTTTTCTCTGTTGTGACTAAAAGTACCCAACCAGAACAACTGTGAAGGAGGATAAGTTTATTTGAGGGCTCACGGTTTCAGAGATCTCAATCCATAGACAGTAGGCTCCATTCCTCAGGCTCCAGGTGAGGTAAGAGATCATGGCAAAGGAAATCAGCTCATGATCAGAATGCAGAGACAAAGTCCACTCGCTAAATAGAAATATATACCCAAAGCCCTAACCCAATTCCCACCTCCTCCGGCCATACCCTACCACTTCATTAACCACTCAGTTAATCTCTTTCAGGGAGTTCAATCACTGATTAGGTTAAGACTCTTACAACCCAATCCTTTCTCCTCTGAACCTTCTTGCATTGTCTCACATGTGAGCTTTGGGGGGATGCCTTACACCCAAACCATACACTGTATATGTACAGTCTTTTAAAAAATTGAATTAGATTAAATATCGGACATTACAATAGTTATTTGGGTCTATACCATTTAGAAATTACTAAATTAGCCACAACTGAGTGCTGTTTTAAACTTGAACAAAATAAAGATTTACTGAACAGATGATTTAGGCACAAGGAGGTCAAAGGAGAGATTTCTGTAGTGCTGCTGGTAGAGCTTTAATGTGGCTCCTGGTCCTAGACGCATTCTTCTGTCCTGGCCTCCTGCTCCTCCTCTTCTTGGCACTTGGATTAACATCTCTGGAGGAAATTTCTTTCTTAGTGCTTATTGAGAAGATTTACTGGGCTGCTGCACATATGAAGGTCTTTGTGTCAGTGCATTTACTGAGTTCTTTTAAAAGCAAACTACAGAAATCAGTTCAGGCAATCTTAAATTTAAAAGAAGGAGGAGCCGATATAAAATATTTGAAGGATACTGGAGTATTTGTAAAGCAGTAACAAAGGTTGATCATCCCAGGCTTAGGAAGGAAAAGAGTCAAGACTACCACGGGGACTACAGAATGGGAAAAATGTGTTTATTTTTCTCTAGAGTACAATCATTTGTTGAAATTAGCTCAGTGACTACCAGTCTTCATTATTTTCTGGTCCAGTTTTCCAATCTAGAGAGAAAGCATCTCCTTGGTTCACTTGCACCAGGTATCTATTCCCAGAATGATCAATTGCAAAGAACAGACAATTGTTAAGATAATAAAGAATTGTTGAATGGTCATCCTGAGAAATATCTACTCCACCTAATATGTTTCAACTCAAATTCTTTCTTTTGATGTAGCTACTGAATGTTCTTGTTCTTAAGTCTTTATGCCTTGAACAATATAGATATTGCCTTGCTGAAACAACTTTACCCTGAAAAAAAAAACAGTTTATATTTACAGTTTCTTCTTCTTATGGCTAGAATCAGTTTATTATATATATCCTTGTGTAGTGTTTCAGTGAACTATATGTAGAGGTAATATTTGGAGAATGGTTTATCATACAGGAATTTCCTGCTTTCCATTTCAAACATTTTCAGTGTTGGAATCAAATGAAGTACATTGTATGGGGCTGTACTAAAGCCAGTTACATGGAAGAAAAGCTTTTTTCCCCATTCCTGTTTCCTACTGGGTTTACATTGGCATAACCTAGTTAATGCAAGAATAAAATTAGTTCTAAAGTAGACAGTGATGGTAATTTAAATAGATGTTTAAAAATCTATGCTTCAAATTAAGGGATTTTGTTTCTATAATTGTTACATGGTATTAACTCTCAGCATTCTTTGTGGGGTTCTTGGGCTTGGAGGTTGGAGGTGGATGGGATAGAAATAATTAATATCAAAGTACTAATCAAAGAATAAAAGAAAATGTCATTAGCACTTATATGAAGTCTCAATTTATGGCAACTAAGACTCTAACCTTAATATTTTAAATTATCCATACCATATAAACCCCCCATGAGTTCTGGTTTTATACACTGATGAATTCGAGTAGTTCACATTTACAGTAATACCCCATACCTCAATGCTCTGAGTCTGCACATTTAATAAAATGATATCCAAGCTTTTCTTCTTTCACATAATCTGAGCTTCTGACTGCAATTCTGCATTTCATCCATCATGAAATTCACTGCTCTTGACGCTCTTTTTTTTTTTTTTTTTTTGGTACCGGGGATTGAACTCAGGGGCACTCGACCCCTGAGCCACATCCCCAGCCCTATTTTGTGTTTTATGTAGAGACAGGGTCTCACTGAGTTGCTTAGTGCCTTGCCATTGTTGAGGCTGGCTTTGAACTCGAGATTCTCCTGTCTCAGCCTCCCTAAGTGCTGGGATTACAAGCGTGAGCCACCGCGCCCGGCTTTGATCACTGTAGCCCTGCTGCCCTTGAGATGTGATTGTTGCTACTTAGCTAATTTCCATCCCTAACACTCCTGGCCTCGTGGTCCTATCTCAGACCCTCAAGCCTTTGACCTCTGCTCCTTCTTTATTTCTCCTCTCAGTAGGAGAGCTCCTCTCTATTCTCATGACAAGTTCATTTAGACTGATTCCCCGAAGAGAACTGTTGGCTCCCTTGTAGTACTTTCTTTTTTGCCTTTGAATTACAACTCTCCACTTCTTGGCCACGAAGATATTGGCAGAAGGAGTAAGGACTGGCCAAGTATAGCTCTGCTTTGCACTTGCTGGCGTTGCCCCCCACCCTCTCCCCCACCCCCAGGAGCTCCATTATCTTTTCTAGATCTTATTCCTAGAGAAAAGTCTACATCCCAATTATAGACTACTAATAAGTTTTTTTCTTTAATCTCTTGAGCCCAATGTAAATTAAGGAGTATCCCAGGTCTTTGGGCTCATTCTTCCAAACTTTTTGTGCTAACGGAAGGCAAGTTTTCTTAGAATGAATAGAAAACCTCCCCAAAGGTGCTATTAACCTATCTGTCTAACCTCTGTTCTAACTTTGACCCAGTCCAAAATGTTCTAACACATGTACACCTGTGTTATATAGAGATATGTGTTCCATGTGTTCCATGTTCTAATACAATTTTTTTATATTGTGGAAAAATACATATAACATAAAATTTGCCATCTTAACCATTTTTTAAATGTATAATTCAATTGCATTAAGTACATTTACATTGTGAAATCATCATCACTATCTATTTTCATAACTTTTTCATCACATCAAACTGAGGCTTTGAACTCATTAAACAGCTCCTAATTCCTGTGTTCTTCATTTCCCTAATAACCATTAATTTATTTTCTGTCTCTATGAATTTAACTTTTCCAGGTATGAATAAAATCATAAGCATTTGTGCTTGGCTTATGATGTGGCTCAGTGGTAGAGTGCTTGACTCATATGCATGAGGTCCTCAGTTTGATCCCCAGCACCACCACCAAATACTACTACTACTACTAATAATAATAATAGTAAGGGTTTGTGCTTTTATACCCAGTTTATTTCACTGAGCATGAATTTTTCAAGGTTCATTCATATTTTAGCATGTGTTAGACTTTCATTACTTTTCAAACTGAATAATATTCCAACATATATATATATGTTGGAATATATGTATGTTATATATATATATAACATATATATATTCTGTTATATATATACACACATATATATGTTATATGTGTTATATGTTATATATATGTGTGTATATATATATACGTATATATATATATAACAGTTTGTTTATCCATGCATCTGTCTATGGACCTTTGGGTGAGTTCCATCTTTTGACTATTGTGAATAATACCACCATGAACATGAGTATACAAATATGGGCTTCTAAGTTTCAGCTAAAAATAACAAAATAAATAAATCAATCTACATAACTAAATACATTACAATTTATCAGGTTATATCCAGCTACTTTATTTGAAAATAGGCCTTAGGCATTACATACATCAGTACATTAAGTCATTTATTAATATAGACTAATCCATTTATATTCATTCATTAAATCATTCATGTAAATTATTGAAAGGCTCAGGAATACAAATATCAATAAGATGTTTTTAAACTTAAAGTTCTTACAGTCCAACTGGGGAAGTAAACAAGAAAATGAGTACTCAAAGCAATGTGGTTAATTATTAAAGTGTTGATCTACAGTATGTTACGTCACCACAGAGAAGGGCACTTAACTCCAAAGAGATTCAGGAAGATTCCTTAGGAGAGATGATACTAGAACTGAGTCTGGAAACTTAGGATATTATCTTGAGAGACTGAGAGAGTGGGGGAAGGAGTTTTCCTGGCTGGAAAGAAGAAGCAAAAAACTCAAAAGCCTGGGAAAGGTGATTCAGGGAATGATGGGCAGCTAATATATCTATAGCACAGTGTTAAAACTGAGAAGTGGTGGGAGCTGAGATTGCAGAGTAGACAGAGTGAGGTGATAAAAAGCTGTATTGAAGCATGTGCTGAGGAGTTTGAATGTCATCCTCAAAGCAAGTCGGCCAATGCAATTAATTCTCTGCAATATTTAGATACATTCTGGTGATGAAAATGTTTCTTGCATTAGTTTGGATAGAGTCTTGTTTCCTGACAGGTCAGGCACAGCACTGCCACCTACTCAGGAACAAATTGTACCAATACTTAATAACAGTCCACCCACACGGACTTTTAAAATCAGTATAATTATGAGAGATTGTAGTTCTTTCATGTTAGTAATTAATTTGTTCACTGTTTTTATCACTGATAAGTGAAAAATGAATTCCAGATTATCTATAAGTACTCCAAATTCTAAATAGAATCTTAAAACTAAAGTGGTTTGAAAATCCTGTTTTATTTTGAGTCAAACCACGGATATTTTACAAAAGATCAAGTGTTGCACAGCTGCAATTTATTTTCTATTCCACAGACTCCACCTAAGGGACTTTTCTTTACATATAGGTTAATCATAATGTAAAATGTTGATGGACTGACAGAATTAATGGATTCTAGGGTAAAAAGTGTTCAATAATGCATCCATTGTGTTAAGGGTGACACACTCTGTAAATCCAATACAACTGTATTCCAATTAGGCTTCTATGATTCAAAATCAACCTAATATATAACTCAGAGGTAAAGTAACAAATTCCTTCTGAAAGTAGTCCATTTATGAATATATAAGAGGAGAGAAGGCCTCCTGAAATTATAGATAGTATAATTGTTTGAAATTTCATAACAAAATTTTTATTCTTAGCTAAAATTATGCAGAGATATGTAGCAATGTCACCACACTAATGAAAATCACTATGACAAAAGGAGACTGCTTATCTAACATGGAACTCTCAGAAAAAAAGCAGCCAGTTAAATTCTTTTTTTTTTTTAAAGCAACACACCTAATTCACTTTTCCTGAGAAATTTCTCATACAATTCCAAGTCACCGTAAATGAATATTGGAAAATCTGAGAACAGTAAACACTTTTAAAATAATTAATCAACATCTAAAATACCACATACAGGATTTTTATAATTAAGATGGCTGAACTATAAATATTTTGATGTTTACACAATGAAAATCTTGGAGAAATGACAAGAAAATCTCTTGCATCTAACACAGTGTATTAGATAAAAACGAGCACATACCCATACATAGAGCACATGTAGATAATTTCTTTAATGTACATATCTCTGATAATTTTTCTTTACAACTGTGTGTATGCTGTAGGATACTATCTTTTTGAGAAAGCCTAGAAACAACTACACAGAGACAGTTATAGGCAATGAGCATGCTGCAGAAAGAACTTGTTTCTTGAGAGTCTCATCCACATCTTGAGAAAATATTTAATCTTTTAAAAACTGTCAAACCTCAATACAATGTCAATTCCATGTCTAGTCAGTTCAGATTGCTATAACAAAATACTTAGACTGGATAATTTATAAGTAATAGAAATTTATTGCTCAAAGTTCTAAAAGCTAGGAAGTCCAAGTTCAAAGCACCAGCCCTTTCATAGAGAGCACCTTTCTGATATGTCCTCACATGATGGAAGGGACAAACAAGCTCCCTCAGGCCTCTTTGGTAGGGGCATTAACCTTATTCATGAAGTGAGCCCTTATAACCTAACCACCTCCCCAAAAGCTCCACCTCATAACACCATCACCCTGGGCTTAGGTTTCATCATGTGAATTTTAGGGAGAGGGGGATGAAAATATTCAGACCATATCAATCCAAAAGTACTAGGTGTTCGCTATATTTGCTATTAAATATTTACCACCTAGAATTAAGCTTGACATACAGTAAATGTTTAAAACAACTCACTTAAAATATAAATAATATGCCAAATTTGGACAAAGTGGTTTTCATTCAGTTTGAAGTAATTCTCTAAAATGTTAGTGCTTGCCGGCCAAAGACAAACAGAAACACACATAAAGTTGTATGAGTCAAGGTTCCTGCTAGTCACAGTGGCAGAGAATACATGCCATGGGAATAAGGTTGTATCTTGGTGAGGAATTATGATAGAGGCCTATCCACAGGCTTGGGACTTTGGTTAGGTGACTTTAAGGAGGATTTAAGGAAGCAGGGATAATTCTATAATAGAGTAATTCCACCAATCTTATTTGGAAGGAAGGAGAATGAGTGTAACAGCAGTGCTATATTTAGTAAAGAAGCAGTTGTTACTTATGTTACCCAATATGGGAGGATGTTTCCTCTTTTTTATTACTTGAGAAACTGGTTTCTTTCTGTGTTCAATTTTCATTATGAAGAGACTTTATCTCTATCTTGACCCATCATGTTCAGTACCTTCTCTGATGCTGGTGTTTTGAAATTTTCTGACGTCTAGTAGGAGACTACTAAGAGTCAGCTGTGGTGCCAAGCTAGCAGCTTGCAACACCACAGCATGGGTGACTTCGCCAGACAAGTTTCTAGCTTGTCTGGCTATGAGTGGGGCATTCGAAATCACCAAAAACCATCCTTCTTCCAGATAATATTGACTGAGATACTCAGTTGTAGAATTACAATCCCAAGCCCAGAGTAAAATCCTGCTTCCTCTATTTCCCCATAGTCCAATCCCAGAGCCCTGATCCTGCCTAGTCCTTGTTAACTCCTTACCACGATGCACCCTTGATCCCCATGGTATGTCTTCTTTGCCATTGCAACTAGCAGGTAACCCAGCTCATTCAACCCCAGGTGCATTTCTAGTGGTCGTTAGCCTTTGGTCTTTCTCAAAATTAATCTACTATTTAGTCTTTCAATTTTGACTTTCATCTTTAAAGTATTTTCAATGGTTAAATGTAATAATTTCAAATTACATGTGTAATAATTTCAAATTATCTTTGAAGATAATTGCCTAAAATTTTGAGATGGAAAGACAGTCTGAAATAATGAACCCCAGAACTTCAAAGTAATTACTTACATAATTTACAAAACTATAGTGAGATTATGAGATTTTACCTGCTTTGTCTTTTTTTTTCTATTTTTCAATTAAAAATATTTTTAAAGTGTGTAAAATGCTTTAAATAAGGTGGTAATTACTCAAAGTGCTGGTTTTAGTCAGGTATTTCACTGCTATGACTAAAGGATCTGACCAGAATGATCATAGAGGAGGAAAGATTTCTTTGAGGGCTCATGACTTCAGAGGTCTTAGTCCATAGAAGGACAGGTCCATTCCTCTGGGATCTAGGTGAGGCAGAATATCATGGCGGCAGAGAGAACCAGCCCACATGATGATCAGAAAGCAGAGAAAGAGACTCCACTTGTCAAATATAAATATATACCCCAAAGCCACACCCCCAAAGACCCACCCCTTCCAGCCACTTCCTACCTCTTCAGTTACCACTCAGTTAATCCCAATCAAGGGATTAATTCACTGATTGGGTTAAAACTCTTACAATCCAATCATTTCTCCTCCAAACCTTCTTGCATTGTCTCATATGTGAGCTTTAGGGGAACACCTCACATCCAAACCGTAACAGTGCTCATAATTAAATTTTATTATGAATAATTCCATGACAGTGATTAGTAAATAAAGTGAAGTTTTTTTGATAGTATAAATAAATTTGAAAGAAACAGCTAAAATAAATGAAAAACTAATCTTTATGATCTCACCATCTGTGAGACGGTATTTCAATGTAACTAGCAGAGAGAGAGGCCCCTGCAGATGTATATAAGTACTAATAACTGTGAACCATTAAGTGGGAGCTGAATAGTTTGGTGGAAGAAGTAAAAAGAAAAATGTCAAGATTTATAACTCCAAATTAGAGTCCCTCAAGCTTTCTGTAGGTTTTCACAGGCTTTTGTTTCAGACTATATTTGCAAGGGTTAGGTTTCAAGGCCCATTCATTCCTAAATCCATTTGAAATGGCAACTGGGGTGATTTACAAGAGCCAAACTTTGTACTTATTGTGAGAATAAGAAAGGCAAGGCAGCAGGAAGTGAGGGCAAGAGGGGTGTGAACTTCTAATGGATATTCATAACATTCTACTTCAATATCTGATTATCAATATGAAATTGCCCGATTTGCTGCTCTATTTTGTCTGTCAGTGGGAGCCTGGGAAATTCCAAACTATGAGGCCATGAAAAAATTCTATAGTAGGAAAAACCTGGAATACATAGCTAGTAGTATGTATATAGTAGTATGTATATAGTTTATAGTAGTATAAACCTGGAATACATAGCTAAAGGTAAATCTAAAAGAGTCTCTCATTTACTGATACAACAGGGCCTACTATGTGCCAAGAATTATGGTAGATCCTGGGATTAAAAAATTTTAAACATAAATTTTATTAGAATTAATTATGCATTCAGGATGGAAGAAATGGAGTGGGAATGGAGAAATATAAACAGACGCTATCATATGCTATCTATATTAATTTCCCATGATTGCCATAACAAATTAATAAAAACATAGTAGCTTAAAATAATATAAATTTATTCTCTTAAAGTTTTGGAGGTAACAGCTGGGCGCAGTGGTGCATGCCTGCAATCCCAGCACTTTGGGAGGCTGAGACAAGAGAATCATGAGTTCAAAACCAGCCTCAGCAACAGTGAGGCACTAAGCAACTCAGTGAGACCCTGTCTCTAAATAAAACACAGAATGGGGCTGGGATGTGGCTCAGTGGTCAAGTACCCCTGAGTTCCATCTCCAGTACCAAAAAAAAAAAAAAAAAGGTTTTAAAGGTCACAAGTCCAAAATAGTTTTCACTCAGCCTAAGTATGCATGCAGGTCTTCATTTTTTTTTTTTTCTAGCTTCTGCATTCCTTACTAGTTGAGTTATTTTTAAACCTAAAAAGTTCAAACTATTTAAACATTTTAATAAGTGTCATTTTGAGAACTGAAACTGGTTTACAAAACATTAAGCCCAAAATATAGAGACTTCCCGTGCTATAACCAATTTTTCATCCCATGCATGCATAGTTTGGCTGTATCAATATCCTCCACCTGAGGTATACATTTGTTGGAACTGATGAACCCACATTTATGCATCACTATCACCCAGAACCTATAATTAACTCTAGGGTTTAATACTGGTTTTGTATATTCTATGGGTTTGGACAAATGTGCTATGACATGTGTTCAGTGTGATAGCATCGTACTGGTTATTTCACTGCCATAAAAAACCTATGCATCCTTTTCTCTCCCCAGCAACCACTGATCTTTTTACTGCCTACACAGTTTTGTGTTTCCCAGAGTTCCAACTCTCTGAAGGGTTAGAATAACACAGCAGATACCATTTTCAAATTGGCTTCTTTCACTTAGTAATATGCATTTAAGCTTCCTCCTTGTCTTTTCATGCTTGATTTTTTATTAGATGTACAGTTTTTCACTAACTGAAAGACATTTAAGGACCTCTAAGTTTTGACAGTTATGAATAATGCTGTTATAAAGATTGATGTGCAGGTTTTTGTGCAGACATGGTTTCAACTCTCTTGAGTAAATATCAAAGGGCAATTTTTGGATCCTAAGGTGGGAGTATTGTTATTTCTTTTAAAACCCACCAACTAACATAACTGTACCACTTTGCATCCCCACCAGCAATTTATGAGAGTTCCTGTTGCTCCCCATCTTGCCAGGATTTGATGTTGTCAGTATTCTGGATTTTGGCAATTTGAATAGAAATTTAGTAGTACCTCATTTATCATTCTAATTTGCATTTTCTAAATGATATATCATATTTTCCATCTTCATGTTTTTTGGTGAGGTGTCTATTAAGGACTTTGGCTCATTTGGAGCATTTATGTTCTTGTTGAGTTTTAAGATTACTTTGTCTATTTCAGATAACAGTGCTTATTTCACATGTCTTTTGCAAATATATATATGTATGTGTATATATATATGTATATGTATATATATTAGTGTGTAGCTTATCTTTTCATTTTTCTGCAATCATCCTTTACAGAGTAAAATTTTTTATTTTAATGAAGTCCAGTTTTATTAATTCTTCTTTTCATGGATCATGGTGCTGCAACCAAAATGTCATTGCCAAGTACAAGGTCATCTAGATTCTTCTCCTATGTTAACTTCTAGGATATTTGTAGTTTTGCATTTTATATTTAAGTCTGACCCACTCTGGGTTAATTTTTATGAAAAGCATAAAGGTCTATGTTTAGATTTACTTTTGGGGGCGGGTACCAGAGATTCAACTCAGGGGCACTTGGCCACTGAGCCACATCCTCAGCCCTATTTTGTATTTTACTTAGAGACAGGGTCTCAATGAGTTGCTTAGTGCCTCACCATTGATGAGGCTGGCTTTAAACTGGTGATCCTCCTGTCTGAGCCTCCTGAGCCACTGTAGTTACAAGGGTGCACTACCACACCCAGCCTAGATTTACTTTTTTATGAATGTGAAGTTGCTCCAGCACCATTTATTAAAGACTCTCTTTACTCCATTGTCCTGCCATTACTCTTTTGTGAAAGACCAGTTGATTTTGTAAAAGTCTATGTTTTGGCTCTCCTGTTCCATTGTAGCAGTGCTTGACCATTCTTTAAATGTGATGTTGAATACATACCCCAAATACCCAGTGAGGGATTAAAGCCCCCAGGTGCGCTGTTGGCAGCGGTACTCCTCTCCTCTCTCTGACAGTGGATATTCTGAGCGGAAGAGATTCAGGTTCAAGCATGATCTCACAACCATGTGGAGCAGCTGTCAAGAACTAGAAATCAAGCCCTAAATCTGGCAGCTGCCATTTAAACAAGTGCCAGTCATTTGACTTCACAGTACATTTATTTCTAATTTTTTATTTAACAGTCCAATTTTTGTTCAAATTATCTTTCAATATGAATTCCTTTCAGTTAAGAGAAAGATTCTCCTTTTGACACTACAACATCAGTGAGTGATCAACATATTCTAGTAAAATTATTCATATACTTTACACGATACTCAGTTAAATCATCAATGTCATATGATGTCATATATCTTATTTTCTATCTTGTTCAAGAAAACTCAGAAGTAGTTTCTGAGAGTGGTTGCCTAGAATTGAATTATGTAAACACAAATACTCAGTAGCATAGCAATATAATTTTTACTAGAAGTCATCATAACAAAAACACTTTCAAATATTTTCTGAAGCAGTTACTTGAGACTATATACTGCATAAGATTTAAATGAAGAGTTTAAAGTACAATTCTCTGAAGAGGTTAAAGTACTTCTGCATATTGGTTTATCTCTCCCACATTTTAAAAAGTGTATGAATATTTGAATATTACATTATGTGAAGTTAGGGTATTGACACAATGAATGTCTGGAGCATGTTTTTTATTAAATAGCAGAATGCATTTCAATTCATAGTACATGTATGAAGCACAATTTTTCATTTCTCTGGTTGTACACAAAGTAGAGTAACATCATTTGTGTCTTCATATATGTACCTTGGGTAATGATGTCCACTTCATTACACCATCTTTCCTACCCCCATGCCCCTTTCCTTCCCCTCCCTCCTCTTTGCCCTATCCAAAGTTCCTCCATTTCTCCCATGCTCTCCCCCCACCCCCATTATGGATCAGCATCCACTAATCATAGAAAAGATTCAACTTTTGGTTTTTGGGGGATTGGCTTACTTCACTTAGCATGATATTCTCCAACTCCAACCATTTACCTGCAAATGCCATAATTTTATTCTCTTTTAATGCTGAGTAATATTCCATTGTGTATATATAACAGTTTCTTTATCAATTCATCTATTGAAGGGCATCTAGGTTGGTTCTACAATTAGCTATTGTGAGTTATGCTGCTATAAACATTGATGTGGCTGTGTCACTCTAGTATGCTGTTTTTAAGTCATTTGGGTGTAGACCAAGGAGTGGGATAGCTGGGTCAAATGGTGGTTCCATTCCAAGTTTTCTAAGGCATCTCCATACTGTTCTCCAGATTGGTTGCACCAATTTATAGTCCCACCAGCAATGTAAGAGTGTGCCTTTTTCCCCACATTCTCACCAGCACTTATTGTTGCTTGTATTCTTAATGACTGCCATTTTGACTGAAGTGAGATGAAATCTTAGTTTTGATTTGCATTTCTCTAATGGCTAGAGATGTTGAACATTTTTTCATATATTTGTTGATTGATTTTATATCATCTTCTGAGAAGTGTCTGTTCAGCTCCTTAGTCCATTTATTGATTGGGTTGTTTGTTTTTTTGGTGTAAAGTTTTTGAGTCCTTTATATATCCTGGAGATCAGTGCTCTAGCTGATGTGTGTGTGGTAAAAAAAAAATTGATCCTAAAATGTAGGCTCTCTCTTTACTTCATTGCTTCTTTTTCTGAGAAAAAGTTTTTCAGTCTGAATCCATCCTATTTATTGGTTCTTGATTTTATTTCTTATACTGTAGGTCTTGTTAAGGAAGTCAGGGCCTAGTCCAACATGATGTAGATTTGGGCCTACTTTTTCTTCTATTAGGCACAGAGTCTCTGGTTTGATTCTTAGGTCCTGGATCCACTTTGAGTTGAGTTTTGTGCATGGTGAGAGATAGGGGCTTAATTTTATTTTGCTGCATATGGATTTTGAGTTTTTCCAGCACCATTTTTTGAAGAGGCTATTTTTCTCCAATATATATTTTTGGTGCCTTTGTCTAGTAGGAGATAACTGTATTTATGTGGGTTTGTCTCTGTGTCCTCTATCTGTACCATTGGTCTACCAGTCTATTTTGATGCCAGTACCATGCTGTTTTTGTTACTATTGCTTTGCAGTATAGTTTATTTTCTGGTATTGTGATGCACCTGCTTTACTCTTCTTGCTAAGGATTGCTTTGGCTATTGTGGGTCTCTTATTTTTCCAAATGAATTTTATAATTGCCTTTTGTATTTCTTTGAGGAAAATCACTGGGATTTTGATTGAAATTAAATCTGTATAGTGCTTTTGGTAGTATGATCATTTTGACAATATTAATCCTGCCTATCCAAGAGCAAAGGAGATCTTCCCATCTTCTAAGGTCTTCTTTAATTTCTTTCTTTACCATTCTGTAGTTTTTATTGTAGAGGACTTTCACCCCTTTCATTAAGTTGATTCCCAAGTATTTCTTTCTTTTTTTTTTTTTTTGAGGCTTTTGTAAATGAGATAGTTTTCCTAGTTTCTCTTTCAGAGAATTCATCACTGATAAACAGAAATTCATTTGATTTATGAGTGTTGATTTTGTATCTTGCTACTTTGCTAAATTCATTTATTAGTTCTAGAAGTTTTCTGGTGGAATTTTTCAGATCTTCTAAGTATAGAATCATGTCATAGGAAAATAGTGATAGTGAAAATTTCCTATCTTTATGCCTTTAATTTCTAATCTTTATGCCTTTAATTGTCTGTCTAATTGCTCTGACTAGAGTTTCAAGGAACATGTTAAATAGACATGGTGAAAGATGACATCCGTGTCTTGTTCCCATTTTTAGAGGGAATGTTTCCCCTTATTCTCCATTTAGAATGATGTTGGCCTTGGGTTTAGCAGAGATAGCTTTTACAATGTTGAGATATGTTCCTATTATCCCTAGTTTTTCTAGTGTTTTGAACATGAACAGGGGCTATTGTGTTAAATTCTTTTTCTGCATCTATTGAAATTATCATATGATTCTTATCTTTAAGTCTATTGATGTGATGAATTATATTTATTGATTTCTGTATGTCAAACCAACCTTGCATCCCTGGGATGAACCCCACTTGATTGTGGTGCATTATCTTTTTAGTATGTTTTTGTATTCTCTTTGCCAGAATTTTATTGAGAATTTTTGCATCTATATTCATTAGAGATATTGGTCTGAATTTTCTTTCCTTGATGTGTCTTTGTCTGGTTTTGGACTCAGGGTGATATTGACCTCATAGAATGAGTTTGGAAGTGTTCCCTCTTTTTCTATTTCATGGAATAATTTGAGGAGTATTGGTATTAGTTCTTTTTTGAAGGTTTTGTAGAACTCAGCAGTGAATCCATCTGGTCCTAGGCTTTTCCTGATTGGTAGGCTTTTGATAACATCTTCTATTTCATTGCTTGAAATTGATCGGTTTCACTTGTGTATATCATCCTGATTTAGTTTGGTAAATCATATGACTCTAGAAATTTGTTGATGTCTTTGATATTTTCTATTTTATTGGAGTACAAATTTTCAAAATAGTTTCTAATTATCTTCTGTATTTCAGTAGTGTATATCGTGATACTTCCTTTTTCATCATGGATTTTAGTAATTTGAGTTTTCTCTCTCCTTCTATTCATTAGTGTGGCTAAGAGTTTTTCAATTTTATTTATTTTTTTAAAGAACCAACTTTTTGTTTTGTCAATTTTTCAATTGTTTCTTTTGTTTCAATTCCATTGATTTTAGCTCTGATATTAATTATTTCCTGTATCTACTACTTTTGGTGTTGATTTGTTCTTCTTTTTCTATGACTTTGAGATGTAATGTTAGGTCATTTATTTGTTGACTTTTTTTTTAAGAAATGAACTCCATGCAATGAATTTTCCTCTTAGTGTTGCCTTCATCGTGTCCCAGAGATTTTGATATCTTGTATCAGTATTCTCATTTACCTCTAAGAATTTTTAATTTCCCCTTTGATGTCTTCTGATATCCATTGTTTATTCAATATTACACTATTTAGTCTCCAGGTGTTTGACTAGCTTCTATTTTAAGTTTTATCATTGATTTCTAATTTCATTCCATTATAGTCTGATAGAATGCATGGTAATATCTCTATTTTTTTTTGTATTTGCTAAGAGTTGCTTTGTGATATAATATATGGCCTATTTTAGAGAAGAATCCATGTGCTGCTGAGAAGAAAATGTATTCACTCATTAATTGATGAAATATTTTATATGTGTCAGTTAAGTCCAAATTATTGATTGTTTCATTGAGTTCTATAGTTTTTTTGTTTATATTTTGTTTGGAAGATCTACCCAGTGGTGAAAAAGGTATGTTAAAGTCACCCAGTATTATTGTGTTGTGGTCTATTTGACTTTTGAACTTGAGAAGAGTTTGTGTGATGAATGCAGATGCTCCATTGTTTGGGGCATATATATTTAAATTGGTTATGTTTTATTGATGTATGGTTCCTTTAAGCAGTATGAAATATCCTTCTTTATCCCTTTTGACTAACTTTGACCTGAAATCTACTTTATTTGATATGAGAATGGAAACCCCTGCTTGTTTGCACAGTCCGTGTGAGTGGTATGTTTTTTCCCAATCCTTCACCTTCAGTCTGTGGATATCTTTTCCTATGAGATGAATCTCTTGAAGGGAGCATATTGTTGGGTCTTTTTAAATCCAATCTGCCTATCTATGTTTTTTGATTGATGAGTTTAGGGCATTAACATTCAGCGTTATTATTGAAACATTGTTTGTATTCCAAGTCATTTGGTTTATTTTTGGTTTTTAACTTAACTTGGTTTCTCCTTTGATTGGCTTTTCCTTTACTGTAGTTCCTCCCTTTGCTGATTTTCATTGTTGTTTTTCATTTCGTCCTCATGGAATACATTCCCAAAGATGAGCTATAGTGCAAGCTTTCTAGTTGTAAATTCTTTTAACTTTTTTTTTATCTTGGAAATTTTTTATTTCATCATTAAGTCTAAAACTTAATTTTGCTAGATAGAAGATTCTTGGTTGGCATCCATTGTCTTTCAGAGCTTGGTACATATTATTCTAGGCTCTTCTAGCTTTGAGAAATCTGCAGTGATCTTAGTTGCTTTCTCCCTATATGTAATCTGATTCTTTTCCTTTTGGCTTTAAAAATTCTCTACTTATTCTATATGCTAGGCATTTCATTATAATGTGCCTTGGTATAGATCTGTTTTGATTTTGTACATTTGGTGTCCTGTAAGCCTCTTGTATTTACTTTTTTTAAAAAATATTTTTAGTTGTAATGGACACAATATCTTTACTTTTGTTTATTTATGTGGTGCTGGGATCGAACCCAGTGCCCCAAGCATGCTAGGCAAGTGCTCTACCACTAAGCCAGAACCCCAGTATTTAATTTTTGTTAAAAAAAATTAAATGTTTGGAAATTTTTCTGATATTATTTCATTGAATAGATGTTAATTCCTTTGATTTGGAGCTCTATGCCTTCCTCTATCCCAATAATTCTTAAATTTGGTCTTTTCATTTTATCCCATAATTATTGGATTCTTGGATGTTCTGTTCATAGTTTCTTACCATGTTTACTGTGTGGTAAACTCTATTTTCAAGATTATGTATTTTGTCCTCATTGTTTTAGGTTCTGTCTTCCAAGTGATCTAATCTGTTGGTGATGCTTTCTATTGAGTTTTTAATTTGGTTTATTGTTTTCTTCATTTCAAGTATTTCTATTTGGTTTTATTTTCAGAATCTCTATCTCCTTATTGAAGTAATCATTTCCTACCTGTATTTGCCTATGTAGCTCTTTATCGAAAAGGTCTGTTGCTGTCTGTGTTGGCTCTCTTATATCATCCTTTAAGTCACAGAACATTTTAGTTATGTACATCCTGAACTCCTTCTCTGACATTTCTTCTGCTGTGCTGGGCCATAGATTCTAATAATGTAGTATCTTGGTTTGTTTGGTGCACTTTCTTCCATTGGTTTTTATGTTGTTCATCTGTCTTCCCTTCTAGCACTGCAGATCTGAGGGGTTACAGCTTTTATACTCTAGGCTTATAGTTTCCTTGCAGGGTTACAATACCTCTCCTTTAAGGGGGAGATCAATATTAACAGATCCCAATGCAAACAACAAAGAGCCTTAAACCAAATAGCTCCAATAAGACGTTTATGGTTTTGTAACAATATACAAAAATGATGAGTTCAATTATTATCTACAATATAAACAGTAGGTTTGCAAAAGGTTCTACAGTTTCTGATGGTGGATGAAGAGAGAACCAGGGATAGGAGTGTAGGATGAGATGTTAGGGGGGGTGGAAGTAAAGATATAGAGTTATTAGATCTTAGAAAGTGTAAAAGAGGAATCAAAGAAGTTGGCTAGTAGCAGGAGAAAAGAGAGAAAGAGATTTTGAGAAGACAAGTGAGAAGAAAATAGAGAATACAAAACACAAATAAAAATAAAAATTAAGAAAATTTTAATAAAAATGTAAAAATAGAAGATAGAGAATATATAACATGACTGTAATATACTATTCAGACATCAGTAGCCTAATGCATGAAAAGTACTTGGTTTTACAAATGATGGAGATGTGAGGGCAGGAAAAAAGAGAGAGAGAGAGAAAATAAGAAAAATAATAATGGAAAAAAATCTCAAAGGTAAATTAAAGGGTTGTTTCTGATGGAGTTCAGTATCTTTCTTGCTTCCCTTCTCATCAAGTGAGTGGTGTTGTCTATTGCTTGGTGGCAACTCCACTTCAGGATGATGAAGGTTATTAAGGTAGGAGGGTTGGTCTTGGAGGCAGAACTCCTGGAGGTGGGGTATAGCACTGGCCAGTGGCACACATTCATAATCCCAGCAACTTGGGAGAAGCAAGAGGAGCACACATTTTTTAAACTAGCCTCAGCAACTTACCAAGATCCTGTCTCAAAATAAAAATTTAAGAAAGGCACTGGGGATGTAGCTCAGTGGTAAAGCACCCTTGGTTTCAATCTGAATGTCCATCAGTGAGTAAATGAATCAATAAAAATGTTGTGTATTTATAGGATGTTATAGGATGGCATACTTTTAGACAACAAAAATGAATTTAAGGGTGAATACATGTGAAAGTATTGATACACCTTGAAATCTTGCTGAGTGAAAAATTAGTTAAAAAGTTATATTTTGTATGATCTTATTTATATGAAATGTCCAAAATAGGCAGATCTATTTAGAGACAGTAGAATAATTATTGCCTAAGACTGAATTATTGAATGCAAATTAGAATGACTCCTCTGAGTTCTGAGATTTCTTTCTCAAAGAATACATATTTTAAAATTGACTGTGGTGATGGCTGTAAAACCTAGTGAGTATACTAAAAATGAATGAATTGTACACTTTAAAAGTGTAAATTGTGTGATGCATAAATGATATTTTGATAAAGCTATCAATAATGTTTTGGGGGGCTTAAGTTAAATTCTTGAGATTTTCTACAAGAAAAGGCATAAATTTCATAATATAAATTAACAGTCTTTCTTAATGGCTAACTCTGAAAAAATACCAATTTTCCAAAGTATATCTGTTGGTTCTAAAAATTATTTACAGAGAAGATGGAAATGCAGTTTATAATGGGAAATTGAGGACATTCTTACTTGTAAGATGAAAATAACTTTTCCTCCTTTGGTTAGCATAATAATTGTTTATCATCTCTACACAGTTATAAACATTGCTGATATAGCTGAAAATAATAATTTACCTTTTACTGTGAAAATAATCATTGAAATTCATGATTCTGGATATTTCAAAATAAGGGAAAAATAGAATATCCCATTCCTTCTTTTTTTTTTTTAATGTTGGTTCAATTCATTGTGAGACAAAATTCTCTCCAGAAAAGATTTCTCTAAATAAATCAAGTAATTATTTTTAAGTGGCCTGTTCCTTTTCAAAACATCAGCAGGAAAGATGGAATGGTTGTCTATTGGCAAGAAAATATAGTAATTAGTTGAACTAGATGTGGAAGGAGTTTGGTTTTTCCCAATTTCTTTTTTCTTTTATTAACACTCAGTTTATGACTCTGACTTTTCTTTGGTTTGCATCATCATATAAGAAGTGTTTTCTCTCTGGCTCTGGCTCTCTCAAAAAAAATACTTCCTGATTCTTAACCAAACAAATATGAATTCATTACTTGGAGCAGAGCTTCATGTCAGTATCCAAGTAGCTTTATTAAGATTTAGACTCTGGTTCAGTACTTCAGGGGTGACATGCGAGAAGGCATTCCTAAAAAACACACAACTGAGCCCCAAATGGCAGGTAGCAAGATCTTAGAGAATGATTAACTCCAAGACCTTACCTTTCATGATAACATACATGTATCTTGAGAAGACTCTACTAGTGCTATATTATCTGTATTAGTTTCTTGTACATTCTTCTACATTGAAATTATACATACAGAATAATGTTTACTAATTTGTAAACACAAAAAGTAACATCTAATAGTGTTCTGCACCTGGGTGTGTTTTTGTTTTCATTTAACACATCTTGGATAATGTTCAAAATCATTGTTTTCTTCTAATCTACTTTCTATATCATTAGTGCATATGTAAAGAAATGCCATTCAGTTTGTGTTTGAATAATGTAGCCAGCTAACTTGCCAAATTCTGGTGGGCTTTATAATGATTTTTTACCGTTGATTCTTCAGAATTTTTTCTGGAGATAACTAAAACCTCAAATAAACAAAATCTGATCTTTTTCTTTTCAGAATTTCTATTTCCCATTTTATTCTCTAAGATAATAATGCCAGAAAAGTATTAAGTTTAGTGATAATAAAGGTATCTTTGTCCTATATTTGACTTTAACAAGAATGCCTCTGCCTTTCATTTTAAGCATGATGCTGACTTTAGGAGTTCACCCAAGAAATATTTCTTTCTCTCTCTCACTCTCTGTTTCTCCATACATCTGTGTGTGTGTGTGTGTGTGTGTGTGATAATTTTAGAGCATTAAGAATTAAGAATGCGTCTATCCCTTCATATTATGAATGCTTAAAACTTAATTTGAACATTGCATTTTATTAAATGATTTTCCAGCATATGAAAATAATTTCTCTGTATAAACATAGCATATATTATATATAGTAAATAAACATAGCAAATATAGCATAGTTCTATTGAACTCTATAAATATATTTATAATTTTTTAATCATTTTTTCATTCTTAATTTGTACCCTACTTGGTAATAGGATAAAATGGGCCTTTTATTAATAACTTTGTCAAAGTAAAATTTATGTGCAACAAACTGAATACATCATTTCATGAATCTTGAATTATATATACATATATCTGTGAAAACCACCATCACAGTCAAGATATGTCATGCCTCCTCACAATACACTGCTTCTGCCTCCCTGACATCAGGCAACTGCTAATCTGCTTTCTATCACTATACATTAGCTTTCATTTTTAGAATTTTATACTTTATATAAATTGAACTATACAGTATGTATACGTTTTGTATCTGCTTCTTTCACTAAACCTAATGCCTTTTGATATTAACCAATTTCATTGCATGTACAATAAGTCACTCTTGTTTATTTCTGAGTAGTATTCACTATGTTGGTGATATACTATATTTTGTTCATCCACATATCCTCAGACAGACATTTCCTTCAAGGTTTTGAAATACAGATAAAGTTGTTATTAGCATTAGTGTGCAAGCACAGGTTACAGGGTTTAGGGCTGTTGCTCTGATTGCTACAGGATGCTGTGCCCTTGCTCCCATCTCCAGGGGCTGCTTCAAAGTGTCATAGTGTCTGGTGAGTGTATCTGAGCTTTCACTGCCCTTGGTTGTGAATCTTGGGTGCCGTTCCCCTGTGCTGACCATTGGCTCGCCTGTATCTGAGCTCTCTGCCCAGGCTATGAAGGGCCAAGACAATGAAGGGCCACTGAAAGCCATAGGGAGCCTTATCATATAGTTAAGCACATAGAAGATATGGAATTGGTAAGTTAAAACTTTGACCAGCCTTAATTAAGACAAATTACCCTTTTCAGACCACATTATGTCTGCTAACCAAGTCTCCAGGACACTCCCTTATCAGAAAATGTGTCACACCTCCTGATCACACTGACAGCCAAAACATCAAGACCCTCACAAAATGTGATGGATAATGAACTAATTAAGGAGGAAATTGAGGCCCAAACAGGGTGACTAAATTTCCTTAAAATCTTCTAATTTTTGAGCACCAAATTATCCTCTTTTGCAGGAGGTCCATGCAGTTTCTATGCTACCAGTCAAAAATCATTAACAGCGATAGAAGGCAGCAGAAGGTGGGGTGCCATCTCTAAGAGGACCCATTCTCTCCCTTTCCCATCCTTCTAATAAATTACTGCCTCTTACTCTGCATGACATGTCTGAACTCTTTCTGACTCGATTGCAAGAATTGAGGTTTGAAGGGGGGCCTTTTTGTTGCCTCAGTTTCCTGGAAAGCCCCAACTCTCTAACTCCAGTCTTGGGTCTGCTTCACCCACTCCCCTTGTCCGTGCCGTACATAAGAGTGCTTCAGTAACTTTCAGCTAAGAGAAATTCCTTCACTAGTTCCTTCTAGGTGGATTATTGAGACATCCCATTTCAGAGGTATTCCTGCTGGTTTCATTTGTTGTAGTTGGAAGGTACAGAGGAGCTATATTGATTTAATTTCTTCTACAGAGGTTGGCTAGCTATAGGCTCTATAAAATGGCTACCATGCCTAGCTGGGTTTTCAGCTCCCAATTTGGGTTAAACTGCTTGATCTTCTTCATTGATTTTACTGTTTCTGTTGTGCCTTAATTTGATTTGATTTGCTTTCCAGCTGTTGTTAAGGAAGTTGGCTCATGTTCTTTTCTTCTCCCTCTTTCCTTCTTTATTACCCCTCCCACTCTGGTTCAAGTTCAGGATTAAGGATTCCTGTACTTATTTTCAGCTCCAGTAACCAAACTTCAAGTCCCTCCAAATCTCAAACTGTCCATTATTGAGTCTTAGAGTATTTATTCTGTCACCCACTTTTCCTATCAATTGTTCTTTCTTTTCTGGGCTGCCTAGATCCACTTTGCCATTTTCTCCACTTGCCCACTTTTTTAATGTATCATTTTGCTTCTTGTTGAAACTTACAACTTTTAAAATACTCTGAATGTAAGTCCTTTGTGTGGTACATAATTCTCAAGGATTTTCTTCCAGTTTATAGATTGCTTTCTATTTTTTTAACTGAATCTTTCAAAGGGAAAATTTTAAAAAATATTTGTCAAATTCAATTTCTCAATTTTTAGATTTTTTTGGTGTGTGCTTTGGAAATCTAGCTAATGCAGTTTTGCTTCCTCAAAGTTGCAAAAACTTTTCTAGTACTTTTTTTCTGGATCTGTTATAGTTTCACCTTTCTCTTTATGTCTGTCATCCACTTATAATTAATCAATATGATGGTGTGAAATAAGAGGCGATGTTTATTTTCTTCCCATGCAGCTATCTAATTTTCTAATTGTTCCAACAGATTTTACTGAAGAGATTTTCCTTTCCCCCGTGGAATTTTTCCACCACCAATGCTGACCACATATGTTTATGGTAATTTCTAAGTTCTCTATTCTGTGTCACTGACATACATGTATACTATCTACCAATACCAAAGTCTGTCAGTTACTGGAACTGTATAGTATACTTTGAAATCAGGCAGTATAACTGTTTCAACATTATATTTCCTTTTAAGATTGCTTTGTCTCTGCTAGATGATTTGCTTTTCCATATCAATTTCAGAAGCATCTTGCCATTCTAAATGCCATCAAAGATTTGGAGTGAGATTACAAAAAATGAATAGATCAATTGAAGAGAATCTGCATCTTAATTATACTAAGTCTTCCAACCAGTAAATATGCTAAGACTTTATTTATATCATTTTAATTTTACTCAGTAAAGTTTACTAGCATATTTATCATTT